>PVIJ01002285.1:28923-79036 GCA_004024925.1 Scalopus aquaticus
CCCCACCCCCCGCTGATTGTCTCTCTCCTATTTGGGTTCCTTATAATCCTGTTATAAGTGAAACCATTCGATATTTTTCTCTTTCTTTCTGGCTTATTTCACTGAGTATGATTCCCTCTAATTCCATCCATGTCACTGCAAATTGCATGTGTTTATCTTCTTTGAATGCTGAATAGTATTCCATGGTGTATATGTACCACATCTTCTGGATCCAATCATCTATTTTTGGACATCTGGGTTGCTTCCATACCTTTGCTATTGTGAACAGTGCCGCAATGAACATACGGGTGCATGTATCCGTTCAGATTAGTGTTTTTGTGTCCTTTGGGTAAATTTCCAAAAGTGGTATTGCTGGGTCGTATGGAAGCTCCATGTTGAGCAGTTTGAGGAATCGCCGTATAGCTTTCCATAGTGGTTGGACCAGTTCACATTCCCACCAGCAGTGTAGAAGAGTTCCTTTTTCTCCACATCCTTTCCAGCATTTGTTGTTGCCTGTATTTTTAATGTGTGCCAATACATGAAAATTCTAGCTAGAGTAGAGAACTATAGTATCTAATTATGCAATGTGCAAAATGTGCTATTTACATAGTATGGTCAGGATTCTTCTATTAATATGAGGCATAACATTAGTGACTCAGTTGAAGTGGTGGAGTGAATCAAGTAGGTGCTGGGGGACGGGCATTTACGTAAAAGGGAACTGAAAAAATAAAGGCCTGAGGCAGGAATAAGCTAGACATACTTAAAACAAAACAAGAGGCCAGAGTGGCAGGAACTGGGTAAATGGTGGAAAGAGAGGTATACGATAAGAACAAAATGATTCAGCAATCAAGTCATGTGTGATCTTGGAGACCATGGTAAAGTCAGTATTTTACTTTAAGAGTGAAATAGTAAGATCACTTTGGCTTCTATGTGGATAACAAGCTGTTAAAGAACAAGGATGGAACAGCATTATCAGTTAAAAGGTTTTCAGTATTTCCAATCAGCTATGACAGGAGCTTCGACCATTGTGGTGGCAATGGAGTCAAATAAGAACGTCAAAACCTCTCCTGCCTCGCCCGCTGCTCCCCTCAGCAGTGTATCTCCGTCTCGCTGCCTGTTCTGCTCCCTGCTCTGTCTCTGGTGACCCTCTCGCCGCCCCACATCTCTGGCCTGTACCCCAGCTTGTGTGCATAAATAAATAAATCTTTTTAAAAAATTCTTAAAAAAAAAGAATGTCAAATGTTATAACTTCCTACTATGATATCTCTAATTGTTGAAGAGGAGGTTGGAGGTTGGCTAGTTAGGGAATGGGGAGAGGTGGAAAGAACTAGAAGATGGGTTCATTGAGGAGTGACCATAGAGAAACTGGGTGGCCACAGAGAGGAAATGTCTTATAACCAGATAGTTGTTTAGTTTTCTTTCTTTTTTTTTTTTTTAGATTGATTTATTCCAGCATGCAAGAGCTGGGGTGTAGGCCAGAGGTGTAGGGGGTGAGAGGATTCACCAGAGGTGGAGTGGGGAGCAGAACAGGTGGGTGGGCTGAAATATACTGTTGAGGGGGTTAGTGGGTGAGACTGGAGAGGTCTGCTGCGCCATGTGGGAAGCTCCCTGGCCTGGAGTGGCGGGAGTGGCTGCAGTTAGCTTCATAGTGCTGAGATTTAATCCCTTCTGCTACCAGGGAGGCCCTAGTTTTCTTTCTTACCTTATAATCAATACATTTTAGGCCCTGTAAGTTTTATCTTGTTTCTTCTTCTGAATTTAAATGTGTAACTTAGGTAAAGAATTCATTCCAATTCTTGGTGAGAATTATGAAATCGTTAAAATGACTGTAAACTTGCAAGAAAATAGAGGGGCAGAAATTAGAAATGACATTATCTGGGCTATTCACTTTCCAAAGAAAGAGGGAGGGATAAAATGTTCTTAGAGTTTTAGTGTGCTTTCTTGAGATGACTAGTTTACCTTATTTTTTGATGTCTAAATTTTCTAAAGGGAAATAAATACATTAAACTCTCTTGGCATGTTACCTTAATTTTATTTTCATTTTTGTTTTTTAAGTACTAAAGTGCTTTCTAGTGATTAAATGAATGCATTGTGGCCTACTATATGCTAAAATGACAGGTACTGTGTGTGGCATGAAGCTAGTGAAATTTCTGCATATTTGCAACCATACTTAGCTGTTTTCAGGTAAATAGCTGTCATAATTACTGTGCCTGCTAGTTTTTATGGTTGTGTCTATTGTAACAGTGCAACATATTGTTTAACTGTCAAAATGTAAGTTGTGTGGTTTCTTCCTGCCATCAGTTGGGAGGAATTTTTTTTTTTTTGTATCTCTTTTCAATGTTGCAAAAGGGACAAGGGATTTACAGTATAACTACAGAACCTTTAAAATATTAACAGCCCATTAAGTACAGGATATGGTTCATGAGGTTTAATGGGAAGTTGTTAAAAGGAGATGGAACTTTTCCAATGGCTGGGAAGGGTGGTTAGTGGCAAAGAACAGGGCAGAGATTTTAAAAACATCTTGTTTTTCTGATAAATATTCAATGTTTGGGGACACTGAACAACAAAGCATCGCGTCTTTTCTATCCTGATAAGCAGTAGCTGGAGCTCAAGGAGAATTCCATTTGGTCCATATGTTAACATTCTTTTTCAGAGAATATCAGGCAATGTTGTGTTAAGAAAATTTCCTGTGGATTTGAGATGGTTGGCATTCATTAAGTCAGATCTTTAGACTTTGAAATTGCACCTACTTTGTTTAACTTTAAAAAAATTCCAAGTCTCCTAAGACTAGTCCTTGGAATAGCCTTGATTATCCAGAGTATAATAAAATTGCAGGCTTTTCAGAGGTGGATATTTTACAAGCAGGAGTGTAACACTTAAGAGCATACTATTTAATATACATTTGAGTCTTTGTTCCTTAGAGAGTGGCACACATATTATATACCACACGATCAGTGAAAATTTCAGGTTAATGGATCAAGTGTGTTCTATGCACATACTTAGGTCTTGACTCCCAGGTCTAGTCTTCTACTAGATTGAATTAAATAGTGTTTTTTTTTTTTTTTTTTATTCTTCCAGCATTTCAATCCTGAGCAGCTTATATGACTTTTCTGAGTTTCAGTTTTCTCTCTATGAAGCTCTGCTACTTCACAGGATTATTTATAAGACTAAATGAAATCATGCACATGAAAGCACTTTGTAAATTATTAAGAGATAAACTTATTATTTATAATTAGATTAGAATAGGTAAATTAGAAGCTAAGACTTTGGAACTTTGTAGATAGGCTCTATTATATGAATCATGGCTCTACTTAATGTTGCTCTTTTTAGCAGAGCAAAGTTAGCTTTACTTATGTGCTTCATATTTTTGCTTTGAATTTTATTTTAGATTGATATTATTGAATGGACTTGGGAAAAACCTGAGAACTTCGTGGAGACTTGAATGAGAATTCCAATAAACATTCAATATGACTTTCAGAGTTAATTCCTTACCTGAGCATTCCTTTCATTATTCATTGTATGGAATGCTAACATGCTCCAGTTATCTATTACTGCATTAAAAAAAAAACACCCTAAACTTAGTGGTTTAAAACAACAACAATCATTTTTATTATTGTTTACAGTTCTCTGGGTCAGGAATTTGGGCAGTGCTGGCTCTGTATCTAATATACTTGCAGTGACCACTTAGACTGTGGTCAGAGTGTGATACAGGGGGAGAGAGCAATTGGGAGTCTGTTGGGTATCTTTCTCTCTTGGTTTTTCCATGTAGTCTAATTTGGGCTTTCTTATAGCATGCTAGGTAGCCAGTCTGCTCATATGGAAGCTCCAAAAACCAGTGTCTCTAGAGAAACAAGTGGAAGGTGCATTGCTTTTTATGATCTTACTTCTGAAGTCATAAAGCCTACCAAAATTCAAGAGGAAAAAATGTGCTTTCCACTTCTTGATGAGAAGAGTTTTTAAGTCACATTGTAGGTGTATGGGAGATGCTAATATACCCATCTTTGGAAAAAGCAATCTCCCACCTGAATGATGATTAATCTGGTCATTTTGTAGATAGCTCCTGCTCCTTGCTAAACTGGTAGCTCTAGAGCCACAATATAGACATATTTACTCTTCCTTTTCTCTTGTAACTATACAATTTTCCTGCTACATATGAATAAGGAAGAAATAAAAGCTGGGTAAATGTAAAAGGTAGGCTCTTTTTATTCCCTCTTTAAACCTAAAATCAGCCTCATCTTGGAAAGATTGACACATGCAATGAAAAAAAACCTCAATTATCCTTAGAGCTGTACTTACTTACCAAAAATGTGTGACTAAATATTGGTTTGGAAAGCACATATTAAAAGATTGTGTTGCCACTGCCTGGCATCAAAACTCCATAAACTCTTGCTTAGAGAATCATTTGTGAGCTGACAAAGAATGAGGATGTCTATTCTTATTTTACATGGCACCATTTTGTACACTTCTCAAATTTCTCACTCTCCCACTATATATAGTTATGTTATATCATCTTCCTAATACACTGTTATTGCCTTATGGGTGGGTTTTTTGCTGATTCATTACTGATGTAGGTACCTAACAAAAATTTGTTGACTACATAGAGTCTTGACATCTCTCAGTCTTTGAGAAAATATAATCTGTATATACAGGAGGCTGATAGGGTTGAATGCTGGAGTGGAGATGGGCCCCTTGATAAGTCAGTATTCCGCTACAGCAAGTGGTTTGTACTTAGAGGTAATGACAATTATTCATTTTAAAAGAACATTAGATATTACCACATTTGTAGTTTTGAAACCCCTCCTAATAATTTACACATTAATTAATTGGATAATTTGCTTGTATTAAATAAAACTAATTTCTACGCTATTCTGTTTCCCCACCCCCACCTCGAAGATTTAGTGAGATATAATTGACATATAACATTATATTAAAGTGTACAATTTGATGATTTGATAAATGTTTATATTGTAAAATGGTTACCACAATAAGGTAGTTAACACATCCATCATATCACATAGTTACCCTTGAGAGAGAGAGAGAGAGAGAGTGTGTGTGTGTGTGTGTGTGTGTGTGTGTAGAGAACTTTTACGATTTACTTAGCAAAATTTAAATTACAGTACAGTGTGTTAACTATAGCTGTTATGTGGTACATTAGATCCCAGAACTTATTTATCTTATAATTGGAACTTTGTACTCTTTGACCACCTTCACACATTCTCCTTCTCCAACATCCCTGGCAGACTCTAATCTACTCTCTATTCCTATGAATTTTTAAACTCCACATATAAGTGAAATGGTATAGTAATTTGTCTTTTTCTGTGTGACTTATTTCACTTACCATATGTTAAGACTCATTCTTACAGTTGCATTACGCATGGTTAATGATATTCCATCGTGTGTATGTGTGACAGTTTATTTATTCATCAATGAACTATTAGGTTGTTTCCATTTCTTGGTTATTATAAATATAGTTACAATGAACATGGAAATTCAGATACCTCTTTAAGACAGAAATTTCATTTCCTTCTGATATATATCCAGAAGTGAGGTTGCTGCATCCTATGGTTGTTCTATTTTTAATTTTTGAGGAACTTCCATAGTGTTTTCCATAGTGGCTGTAGCAATATATATTCCTACCAACAATGTACAAGGGTTCCCTTTTCTTCACATTGTCACCAGCACTTGCTGTCTCTCATCTTCTTGGTAGTGACTATATGGATAGGTGTGAGGTGACTGGGCAGTCACCAGTTGGGCTTCCTGCCTGGGTGAGCCTGCAAGCTGTTTTCAGCAATGGGTCAGGGTCATAGGCCAGGTGGTACTGTGGTTCTTGGCTTCACAGCCAAGCAGTAACTGAAGCCAGCTTTAAGGTTGCTTACAATCACTGTTCAGACTCCCTCATCATGTGGGGCCAAAGGATATGCTGAACATTTAGGCAGATAGCTGCTGGCTTGACTCTCCACCCTAGCAGGTCTGTTGATTGGGCTCTCCAGCTCCCTGGATTTCCTAACTAATTTTCCTGGTTGGGTAGAATTAGGCACTGTATCCACTGGTTTACCAAGACTGCTGATTTGCCTCACCCCAGTATCAGGTCAAAGGAACAGCTCTTAGGCTTTCAGCTTTTCAGGTCAGGCTTCCTGGGAGAACAAGGCTGGACTCTGCTCTGTAGTTGGATAGGGTTGCCTACATGCTTTCCTCATTGGGTAGTCTATAGGATGTGCCTGGCATATGTGGCCAGGCTTCTCTGTAGGGTGTTACTGGAGGCTGTGCTCAGCTGTTGGGTGAGGCTGCTGACTTACCTCACTGCCCTGGCAAGCCATCAGATGTGCTCCTTGGTTTCTGGGCATCTGTGGCTAGACCTCCTGGTGGACTGGAACCAGCAGTTGGGTGGGGCTGTGAACTTTGTTTCCTGCCTGAGCAGGCTATAGGTTGTAGTCTGTGGCTGTAAGATGTCTTTGACCATACTTCCCAGTGGGGCAGGACTGAAGGATTTGCCCAGTAGTTGGAAAACACTGTGAATTTTGTTTTTCTTGCTTAACTAGAGCCCTAAAATGGGTTCCATGGCAGATTCACTACCATTTTCTGGGTACACAAATCAGACAGGCTGCCAAACAAGCTTCCTGTTAGTCGGGGCCACTAGCTTTACAGATGGGCAAAACTGCTGTTTAATTTCACTTTCTTGGCTCTGCAGCTAGCAGGAATATGGTCTGCCAAGATCCTAGTGCTAGTGCTGTAAGCACTAAGCTTCTTTACCCTCTCCATCTGATCCACAGTGGTCTGTCTCGTCCTATGGAACCCCCAGTGATTCTGTAAGGCAAGAACCAAGTGGGGCTGCCAAGAAGCATTCTGCAATTTGGGGGAAGCTCAATGTCCGCACTGGGCTCTCTTTTTCCCACTGGAGAAAACAGGCATCTGGGAGCCCCTCTCAGTGTAACGCAGTGCTGACCTGGGGGAGCAGTGATGCAGTCAAAGTGAAATTACTTCTCTTGCCCTTCTAAAGTGGTCCTTCTAGAGGGATATTTCAGTCTCACTACCCAGGTTCTGGGTTTTTCACAGTGATATCTTGTCTATGGATAATTGCTAGTTGTTCTTGTAGGGGAATGAAAGTTGGGACCTATCTATTTTGTCACCTTAATGGTGTCACATCATCTATTCTGTTTCTAAATTCAGACATTTTAGAGACCAGATATTTAAAAGATACTTTGAAGATTGTGGAGCTATGTCTAGATAATTAGACAGCTTAGGTAATTGTAAGTTTTCAGATGATAACTTGGCCGTTTGGAGAAATGAGAGATCATAATGTTAAAGTTATGGATTGAAAACACTTTCTCTTTTGTATAACAAGTATATAATGTTAACATGCATCTTAACTTGGTACTTGTTCGTGAAAGGATAATTTTAAAGTAATAATATAAAATAATTTTACGGTTAAATATTTAAAAAAAGGTTTAAGTGACTTGTTTTTCCTACAAACTAATTTAAGTAATCTTACAAAGTTCAACTCTCTATATGTTAAATAAATGTAACATTTTAAGCTAAGAGAATAAAGAAAAAAAATTTTTAAATTTCACTGTCTGCTGGAGCAAGTAGTTTGTTAAAAACTCTTTGGCTTAAATGTTTGAATTAATATTCAAGATTGCCTTGAAATAAATGACTAGAAAAATGATGTATAGGTGAACATATTTCAAAAGTCAGATTTTAACAGAAAAAAAAATAGAAGAAAAAAGCTTTACCAATTTAAAATATTGAGAAAATTTGGCAGAGCTGGTTGGGAATATTTAGAGTGTACTACTAACATCCTGAGATTCTAAGTAAGTTAGAAAGAAAATTAAATATATTAATTTAACATTTCATGATTGTCATGTCTTAAAAGGATGTGAAGTAACTTGATAATGAAGACATTTAGAATTATGAACAATTGGAAAGTTTTTTAATTCACTGGGTAGTTTTATAATGTTGGCTTCATGAATGTTTTAAAACCTGCTAAAAGTGATCTTTAAACTTTAAGATTTAAAAATATTCTGACTTTGAAAAGAAAAAGAGGGCCTAGAAACTCCTCAGAGAAATGGTTCATTTCAGTAGTAGTTTAGGGTCAGTACTCATGAAAACTACGGTATCATGTAACAAGGACCCAAGAGTCCAATTGAAGGGGTTCATGCTGGCCAATCTGGGACCAATTGAGTCCTGAAATAATTAAGTATAGTAAGAAAATATAAACACTGAAAACTAGTAAATGATGAGTCCATAAATAGGACAGAAGAAGAGGTTCTTGCTTACAGTAAAATAATGAAGAATGGGCCCTAAATATTAAGATTTGTAGTTGGAAAATTACCATAAAAATTAGATCAGGCAAGGGTCCTATATGAATGCTAAGTCTAGGAGGCAATTATGATGAGAAACAGAATATTTGATTGCTGCAAGTATCAGGATGCTTATTAAGTTGCAAGCGAGGAAAAAAAAATCCCAGTAATTGGAAAAAAGGGAGAAGTGAGGTGACAACTTGACCAGATGATAAAAGTTTATAGAACAAATGAAGGACAGATAGATCTGCTGTGTTTCCAGATATGATGTTATGGTCATGAAAGCCTGACCTTATCCTTATCACATCTGATAAATACAGTGTGAGGAATGTTTTATTAAGAATGTGTTGATTTTATTACAGACCAAAAAATGCAATGAAAATGTTCACATTGAAAGAGATGGAAAAGACATGACAGCTGCAAGTGTTATCTGGCCCTAGACTGTTTCCTGTACTGGAGGAGAAAAAATAAATGCTATAGAAGACATTATTTGGTCAGCTGACAAATTAGAATTGGTCAGTAGTTTAGATAAGAGTATTATATCAATGTAAATTTATGTAGTTCATATTCTCTGTGGTTATGTAAGAGAATATTCCTAGGTGTATTTCTTAGGAGATATACCTTGAAACTGCAGGGGTGAACAATCGTGGTATATATAACTCACTGTCAAGAGGTTCAGAAAACATTTATATGTATGTATGAACAGAGCATGTGCGTAAATAATAAAACAAATAGAGTACAGAACAGTAGGTAGGTCTGGTGAAAGGTATATGGGTGTTCTTTGTGCAATTTTTGTGTTTGCAACTTCCTGTAAATTAAAATTTTCAACTAAGAAGGTTATTTTTGAGAATCCCGAAGTCACTCAACTGATGTTAGCATTAAAAAACAACAACAAAAGGAAAACCAAAAAATTCCCAAGGCATAGCATCATTATTTAATAAACTAATGGGTATATGTTACTTTGAGACATTTGAAACTGAATTTTGTAAAAACATGAAGGAGACTTTCATGAGGCATGAAAAGGAGCATGATATACTTATCTCTGGTGTGTATGATTCTGGGATTTTGACTACTGATTTAATTAAAGCTGTGAGAAAAAGTTGTGTTTTAAAGATAAAACAAAAATAGCAGTAAGTTTATTGATAATTACCTGACTTAACTATTTCTATTATTTTGAGATATTTAGGTGTATAAGTAAGATATTGGGCCCAGATTATTATCCTTCCTCTTAAATATGTAGAGTTAGAAAAGGAACTACATACATTCTTTTTTTTTAATTGAGGTAACACTGGTTTACAGCACTGTACATAACACGCATTATTTTCAGTGACCTGAATGATTATGAATTTGCACTGCTGCTGGTAGAAGCAGTTGCCTGACCTGTGCTAGTATATTAACCATCCCTCTGTTTATAACTTGCTTTGAAAGTTCTTTTGATTCTATCCTGCAGTTCTGTAATTAGATTCATTAATCCTTTAATCTACCTAGTTTTCACCAGCCCATTGAAATCTCTGGCAGCCAACTCTATCAATGCATTCCTTACTCTTATCTCCTCCTGTCTTTGACCCAGTGATAGAGTTCTTCTTATGAACTATTTAGTTGGATTTCTAAAAAATTCAAACAGTTCAGAAATGCTTGACTAGGGGCCTCCCTGGTGGTGCAGGGGGTTAAGTCTCAGCACTATGAAGCTATCCGCTGCACAAGTTCAATCCTCCCTCCTCCTGCCCACCCTCCCCCAAGAGCGCTTTCCACATGGCCCCAGACCTCCCTTGATCCGCCTGCTGCTCCACTCAGCAGTGTATTTTAATCAATCTGCCTTTTCTGCTCCCCACTCTGACTGGTGAACCCTCTCACTGCCATGCCTCTGGCTTACACCCCAGCTCTTGCATGCATAAGTAAATAACTCTTTAAAAAAAAAATGTTTGAGCAAGTCACAATGCCAGGTGATATCTATTCAGTTGACTTGGTCTATGCTGAAACTTGTCCTTTTTCTGTAGCTTTATCATGATTAATATGCTTTATATTAATTTCCTTATGGAAAGAGGCAGGTTATAAATAAATGAATAAAACTAAATGGTTTGTTTTAGATGATATCCTATTTCTACTCTCAGAAATGTTTATAAGGGCTAGAGTTACTTTGTAATCGATCTATTAGTCTTTAAGTACTGCTTTTTAGAAACTATGATTCCAAGCTTTGAGACTTCTCTTGCACACCTTAGATCCTGTTCTCTTCATTAAACCAAAGGAATACATTTATTGATAAAATTCCATTTTTTTCGCTTGAATGATACCACAAAGGTGATTACTAAATGCCCATTTATACTCATTGATTAATTTCTGTTATATGAAGCCTGAAAACTCCTTTCAGACCCCTCCAACTATTACCATGGATTAGAAAAACAAACAAATCTATGTAATAATGTGCCAGATACCTATGTAATAATAAATACGTACAGGGAAAGGGATGAGTACTAAATTTTACTAAGAACTATTTTGAGCTAAGCACAATGTATTAACTGTCACAGTTACAAAAGAGAAATGTACAAATTCCTTGTAAAGAAAAAAATATCGCCTCAGACCCTTCCATAATACATTAAATTATTTTTATTATCATTGTTATTTAAATACTTACAAATATAAAATAAAGTCTGAGTTCCTATGCTTGTAGCTCTAATAGAATCATAAAACCAAAATAAATGATAAATTTAATAACAGGAAAAGTACATAACCAATAGAAGTTATATCACCATTACTCCAAAGGTAAAGCTAAAGGTAAACCTATTAGTGAATCTAAATTGCATTCTCAAAGTGAATATAATACAGGTTTTTCTTAGTTTCAGTATGCCTATACCACATTGTGATGACTGTTCTTCAAACAGTTTCCTCTCTTCATGTTGCTAGGAACTTTCATTTATACAACATACTCACCTCATTTGGCCTTCACTTTTTATATATGCATTCCTCTGTTGGTTTCCTACTAGCCTATGGCAATTAAAGTAGTACTATTTGGAACCATGTGATCCATAACACGAATGTCAAAGCAGCTGACAGTCCACAATAGTACTTTGTAAGATGTTTATTCACTTTAAGATGTTTGTCTATACTTATTTTTATTATTTTAGGAAAGATTGTCATCAAAATGGAAATATAAAGAAATTATTGGTATACTCCTCAACAGGAGGATTTTGTGGATCCTTAGGATGACAGGCACTACATTATCAGATTTAATCCTGTAACAGCTCTAGTAGTTTAGATTATTTTTGCCATTTTGCAAATGTAGAGATTAAGATTCAGAGAAATTTAATAACTTTCCTTCAATCACACAATAAGAAAGTAGATTTAAAAGGATGCAGGGAGATATAGAAGGATGGTAGGTGAAGGAGTGATAAGGGCTAGATTGCATGCTACACTTAATGCAACAATCAACATTTATTGTGGAAATTTGCCCTTTATTCATTTTATATTTCAGTCTCATTTATTAGGTCTCTCATATAAAGTGGGAAAATGCTATAGTGCTTAAGTTTACAGTTGTTCCAATTCACTGAATAGTCTTTTTTACATGGTAGCATATAGTAATCTACACTCTATTTTTTTGGCCAGAAGATTAACCAACAAACCTCACTGTGGAAATTTCCAGGATGATGCATGAGTTTAATCCACATGAGGTGCACATGAAACAAGTTATTGATGCTCTCCTTCTTCACCACCCTCTGAGACCATAAATGTCACCACTATAAAACTCCTGATGATTACCTACTTGGAGAGTAAGAAAGTTATTTATTCAATCCAGTGCCCACTTCCATGCCTCAGACATCAGGTTGGCTTTACCTGACCATGAGTCTGAAGTTTACAATGATCTTACTGTCAACTTGTCAGACATTTTAAACCTTCGATTTAAAAGGCACACTGTAATCATATATAAAGTATGACATTCTAGTCCCTGTCCTGAATATAGAATTATAAAATTTTTAAGTGTGTTATTGCACAAGTAGTCATAACACTTTAATTATTGAGGAATGAAGGAGTAACTGGTCTATGAATACCAGTTATATAGACCAGGAATAACTGGTCTACATTTTATATCTTATTTTGAACATTTCTTAAATGAAGTAAATATTTTTACATTTAAAGCTTATTAAGGCTAACTTGTTTGCATTATTTTTCTTTCTCCCATAACAAATCTAATAAATTTGTCTTTGCTCCTCAATAATCATTTTGTAGTCAATAGAAGCAGAAAGTTAATAGTCAATGTTTTTTATGATGCTGAGTAAAGTAGTTAATAGTTAATTCTTGTTTTGACTAGCTTGACACAGTTTGACAATTACTGTGTAATACACTCTCACACCCCTTGTATTTGGTAGTATGAATTGGTATAAAATTACTGAAAGACATTCTATCAATAGAAATCAGTAGCCTTAAATATTTATGTACTTTTTGATACATCAAGTGCATTTTTAATAACCCTTATTAAAGATATAAAGAGATACATCATCAAAGATTTGTTTACAAGGATGTTTTTGTATAAGGATGTTGTATGCAAGTTGAATGCAACTTAACCAGCGGGTTTAATTTAGGTTTTCAAATATCTGTAAATACAAACTATATGTACTCATTACCCAAGTTTAACAAGGGACTTTTTTTTTTTTTTTACTTGAAGTAACATTGGTTTACAACTTTGTATGTGAGTCAAAGGCATAGGAACACATCTCCTCAGATGCATGTTCTCATACCACACTCACCACCCAGGCACCCATAGTCCTCCACCAATGTCCATTGTGCATGCCCTCTTCCCACTGTGTTATCTCGCCCTCTTCCCACTGTGTTATCTCTCCATCCACTCTTGTAGCCTAGATTCCACTGTTAATTTTCTAGGGTTTGTTTTTGGCTTAGTTTATCTAATCCTTTATTTTGTTTCTTTATATGCCACATATTAATGAAACCATCCAGTATTTGTCTTTCTCCTTTTGATTTACTTAGCATTAGCCTCTTCAATTCCATACATAACAAGGAACACTTTTGAAAAGAAAATGTGGGATTTTTTCAATAGTAAGCATGATATAATGATAATGGGTTGGAATTCAATGAAAAGAAAAACATCTAACAATTAGCTGAGAAACCCTTGGTGTAATTCTTTGTAAAGCATTCACAACACTGGTAGAAATGTGACTTAATTAGTAAATTGCAGATCTTGTACCATTAAAATGTTCAAATATTAGACTGGTAAGATTCTAATAAATTAAGATCTGTTTGTATAAACAGCTTCTTTTTTCTCTGACCATAGAGGTCGTCACTGCCCCATAATTCTTTGTCCTTCTTCTCTGCTTAGTTCAAATAACTAGTGGTAAATTGTAATGACCACATAAAATCTTACAATTGGGTAGTTTTTTTTACTTTGGGATATGACACATAAAACACTATTTCTTATGATAATTTTTAAGTTCCTGCATTTTTTTCTTTGGCATTATAAAATTAGCTATGTTAGCCTTTCTCTTTGGAAAGTAATCTGCTACATTATCATGTCATAATAAATAGAGCAAACATCTTTCTTAAGTGATTTTAAAATTTATTGGAACCAAAATTAGATATGAAAAGTTGTTGATCTCCAGATAGAAAAGATGACTCATAAAATACAAAACATAATAAATAACGAAAATGTAAATAAAAATAAACATAATAAAAATGATAATAACAGTTAATTTTTTTCCAAATGGTACTATGAACCAGCCTAAGTACTTTATACATATTAATTTAAGCTTTATACTGTTAATATCCCTATTGTAAGGTTAAGAAAAATGAGGCATTGGGGAAACTTATCCAAGGTTACCCTGATAGAAAATGGCAGAGCTGAGATTCATGCTTAGGACTCTCTGACTTTAACTTGTAGTCATTATTGTCTCAATATTTATCAGCATTTGTTTTATGTCAGACACTGGGTCTGCATTCCTGAATAAAAAGTGCATGAAATCTGTATTCCTGATGCATATATTCTAAGAGGAAAAGACATGTCAAAACAAGTAAACAAATATGAATTTACTAATTGTCATGAATTGTGCTTAGGAAAAAAATGAGACACAAGAAAGGCACTTAGAAAGGATGGTCAGGAAGGATCTCTCTAAAGAGTGATAGTTAAGCAGACACCTAAAAGATAAGTAGCTTTGAGGGCAAAGGAGAGTTACTCAGGTCTGTCAATAGCATTTACCCTAAGGCTAGAGGGAGACTGATGGGTCTGAAGTGAGATGACTTCAGTGTCAGGAGGGAAAAGGAGGTATGCAGTGAGGTTGGAGATCACACAAGGGTCAGGGCCCCACTCTAAGAAGGGCTTACCTCTTTGTTTAATACTGCCCTCTCACCATTTTGAAACTCTTAATTTTTGAACAATGGACCCAGTATTTTCATTTTGCATGGGTGCTGCAAATTGTGTAGACAGTCCTATTTATGAGTTATGAGTAGGAAACTGGATGTTGTTGTAAGTGTAATGGGGTGTTTTCAGTGTTTTGTGTAAGAATGCAACCCGATGGCTTAACGTCAATATATTGAAATTAAAATTGACACTGACATTCATGACACAAAAAATAAATGTCCAGTTTCAAATGAGTATATTCAGAGTTCAACTTGTTTAATTACTTGTGTTTCAGAAGAGCGTATTGCTCAAAGCAGATATCCCATAGGATAAATGTAGTAAAAAGAAATTAAAAAGAGAGAGAGTCGTAAATAAATGCTTGTCTCTGTCACTCTCTCCAAGTAGGTCCTGTTTAAGTACTTGTATTAATGCTGTTTTCCTAATTTATAAATTCAGTTTTTTAACAATTGAAATGAGGTTGAGGTTAAATTAAATTTTGGAGATTGACCAATTATAAGATATCAAATTATCAAATATTTAATATTATCAAATGTTTGATATAATTTGGAAAGTGCAACTGTTTTAACTGCATGTGAGGAGATAATTCTTTTGAATTTGCGATGCCTAAGTCACATTTTTTTAGTCCTTTTTTAAAGTGAAAAGAGAGACTTTTAGACTGAAAAGAAGCCAGACAGCTCATATTTGTATAGTTTGTTAATAATGTAATTAATTTGGTGTAATTAACTTTCTTATTATACTGCTAAGTTAAGTAAATAAAATACCAGAAGATTTTTTAATTCACTCTTTATAAGATGTCATAAGGCTGTTTAAATGAGTGCTTAAAATATTTTGATGTGTTAGTTTTTTTCTATAAAATTGGAGTTAGCTGTTATAGTTCTCATTCAGATTCCAGTGTTTATTTTATTTTAATGAAGCATAACATTGATTAATGGCTTAGAACATAAGGAAGATTTGAATACATAGCCACTAAAAGGATAGGATAAATTTTCTTTTTGAATTTATGTACATTTAGTGAACCATATGAAATTTTATCGGTCAAATAGAAGCCTTCATGTGACTCAACCTTTTATTTAGATTATAATAATGAAGTCCATGTTCTGTCTACCATGCTTTAGCCAGCTCTATGTAAGACTGTGGCACATGGACTACAAAACAATGGTTTATTGCACTTAAAAGTATTTTGGCATGATTAGAATAAGTTTTCAGATTTGAAAAGTATTTTTCATCCAGTGCTTTAATTTTCCTTGCAATTTATGGTCAATTCGGATTATGTGCTATAGCTGATGAAGGTAGATTCTTTATGTAACTAAAAGTATGTTCTTGCTGCATAGTGGATATTTGGTTTAGTTAGGACAAGCAAAACAAAGCAATGAAACAAATTGTTATTGATTCCATTATGGAATTAAAATATTCATGTAAAAAATTCTGGAAATTCCCATGTTTATTAAATTAACTTGATTTGAAGAGATAAAAAATTACTTCATATGTAGCAATGTTACCTTTTCCTATCAAAACTTGTGCAGTTTGTCACTGTATTGCTGGGGTAGTTTTTCACATCAGGCTTGAAATTTCATAAGAAACATTAACTTTTCTTAGCATTTATAACATAAATTTTTATTTTGTCAGCAACACAGAATACCTGCACAAGTGACATTTCTTATCTTTTTCATTCATGAATCTGTAGAAGGGTTACCCAAAAGGGTAAGCACGCATTATTCAAGAATACTTCTTATTTTATATCAAGTTAGATTATTAGACTAAATAATGCAGCATTCAAAGACAAAGTTTATAGCTGCATGTGTCTGTTTAGTTTATCCCTAGCTCAATTTTTGTCCTTCAAACATTTCTTCCTTCTTTCATTCATTCTTATAGGAGTTGGTAAATATGATTCAGTCCCTAGCCTCTCTTAAAACATAGTTTGGGGAAATACACAAAGAATATGCTATTTAGTGTTCCTCTGTTAAAACTTGGTGATAAATTCCTTATCTAATTTAGGTCAGAGTTTGTTCTCGTAGCAGACAGACATACTTCCTGTTATTAAACAATGAATGTAATGGAGAACTAAGAATAAATAAATACTTTACTGGTTTAAGTCATTATTTTTCTTTTGTAGCGAGAAGTCTGGAGTTCTTCAGTCCAAGGGCAGGTGTAGTGACTCCTACATTTCCACACAGACTTAGCATGTGGCTTTCATTCTCATTCTTGCTTCAGACCCAATGTGGCTGCTGTATTTCCAGGCATTACATTTACTTTCCAGGCAGAAAGAAGAATAAAAAAACTTAATTTTTGTGAGGCTTTGTTCTACTCCCACAGAGAAGGGAAGTTCTCACCAGGGACTTCTGCCTGCATCTCATTTTCTAGAATTGTGTTACATGCCTGGGAGTATTTTAGTTGAGTATTTTAGTTTTCTAGTATCTGTGGTAGAGGAAATCAAGGGAGAGAGGTGTTGAAATTGGTATTGAGTGATACTGAGAAGCAATAAATGATAAACCATTCAAAACTAATAAATTCTGGGCCAAATGAGTTGGTCTTTGCATTCTAAAAGCAGATGTGCTTTGAATAACATCAGGATCCAAAAGAAATTCTATTGTTGGTGAAATGAAAGCCTAAACAAGCAAAAGAAGTTTCTCTTCTCAAGCATAGAAAAATTGCCTTCCAACAGTCATATTTGATATAGAGAAATATGAAGTTAGGGCCATAGGGCAAAACAGACATACTGGGACTAACTCTAAATAGTTAATTGGCCATAAATCTTATCTTAATTAGAAGTTTCCTTTGAAATTATAGACCCCACAACCTTCTGAATTTCATGACCGAAATAAATATACTGTCATCCTTTGATTGCATTTTAAAAAATAGAATTAAAACCTGAATTAAAAAAAATGATTTTGTGTAGTAGGATATGCTGTTGTATGGTCTTAAATAGAATTTAATGTAGTTGGATATATACATATACACACACACACACACACACACACACACACACACACACACACACAGAGTCTCATTTAACTTGTATATGTAACTCTGCTTTATATTTGTCTACAGTAGTTTCAGGTTCCCCAGGAAGCAGGATTAACAGGCTGGATGTCTGTTAATGAGAACTCTTGGGGTTTATGCCTGCAAGGAAAGGGAAGGAAGTAGGAATGGGCTGAAGGAGAAATCAGGCTATGATGCATTCAGAGCAAAACTCTCAGACAATTCCAGAGGGAGCCTATTGGGAGGTTCCAGGTTCAACTGATGGGGCAAAGTCTTTGTTCTCCAAATGACTGACCAGTCACTGGGTGCAAGCTGCCCATAGGACGGTGTGTGATCTTGAGCAAGGTGATCTACACTGCTGAGAATAATTCCCTGAGAGGACTGACAATTGAAGGCTGAAAGCAGTCGGAAATAAATTTTTCAGATCGAATTTAATATTGCTACTGTGGTAAATCAGATTTAACTTAGAAATTTTAGTTTGCATTACTTTTCTTAGGAATTTTTATTTAGTTTTTTCCTTTCTTTTCTTTATTGAGGTAACATTGGTATACAACATTGTATATGATTTAGAGTTAGAGGATCGCATCCTCCCTGGTGTATGTTCTCACACTACCAAAGTACTGAAAGTCCTCTGCTATAGTCCATTGTGTCTCCAGCGCATTTTGCTCTTCCTCCTTCCTCTACACGGGTAGTCTCAGTCAGATTCCTGGGGTTTGCTATTGATTTGGTTTTATCTAACGGTTTCTTTTGTTTCTCTATATTCCACCTAAGTGACACCATCCAGTGTTTGTTTTTCTCCTTCTGACTTCACTTAGCATAATCACCTCTAGCTCTTTCTATATTGTAGCAAAAGTTAAGAGTTTAGGATTCTCTTAATAAGAATACTCACTTCTACCTTTATGCAACACTAAAGACTTTGTAACCCTTTATCCCTAAGGAGATTGCATTTGCCAGGCTAGTTGCATTTTCTTCAGGTTAGTTTTCAAAGCAAGTTTATGTGAGATCTGATAAAATGAACTGTTCTAAACCTGGAACCAATGGAGTTTTGTTTTGAAAGTTGACTTTGTGCCTATGGGATCAAAAATGATATTTTGGTTTCATGTGATGACTATAAAGTTCAAAAACAGAACCAGAAACTCACCTGCTAGCATTTGATTGTACAGGATTGCTCATTCCCTGGAACTTTAGACACAGTGTGTTAGAACACTAATGTGCTCAAATGTCTGTGCCTGAGACAATTAGCTGGCAAAGATACTGTTGTGTACTTTATTTTACCCACACAAAGAAGTTGAAGTGCTTGCTTTTCTAGTTGAGATTTGAACTACTTTTGCAATAAAAATGACCAGTCTAAAAGAAGACAGTCTAAATATAGTCCTTAGGATGACTGGACCCTTGGAAACCCTGTTACAAAAGATATATTTAACATTGCTGGGTTCAGTTAACACTGACAAGATGTTTCCTTTCAAAATTTGTCCATTTACAAAATAATGTTTGCATGTAGTGTTTCTGCTTATAGTTCACTTTGGCATATTTCTTAGGTGATTATTATAATAATTCTGTGGAATAGTTAAGACAGTTATGTTATTATCACCTATCTATTGATGAGTGAACTGAGACATATAATTAATAAATGGTAAATCTCCTACTTTCTACTACATTGTATTATTTACCACAAAGGATCAGTTGTTTTAATTTCAATAGAAGTAAAGCAGAATTTATCTCTTTCTCTTCCTTGAGCAAGCAAAACCTCCTTTAAAAATGACAGGAATAGTGTTGTAGTTTGTAAGAGACACAGATATTGGTCAGGCTGACAAAAACTATAAAATGCTAAATTGGTCGTATCGGGGCAGCATTTCTACAGTGAGTAAACTATATCAAAATAAGTTAATATTTCCAGGGTCAGGAACTTAATAAACAAGCAGACATTTTTAATGATGATGGTGATGTCAGGGCTGAATAAGTTTAAAAACTCCAAGGGAGCGTGCTCATACAGTATTCTTTATGAATGTCTCCTGAGGAGTTGTGCAACACAGCAATATTCCTTGATATATTAAGAATACTTAAAACAGAACAGTTGTTCAGAGAGGATCGGAAGACTGAGGCCTTTTTTCGTGACTAACTCTGATAATCAGTAGGTCTGTTTCCCAGACAGAATTGTTTGGTCTTAAAAAGCTGAGGTCAACTCTCACAGCTGCAGTTTCTCCAAGGAAAAGGAGTCCTTGTACTTAGCCAAAAGTCTTTCACATCAATATTTGAAGAGAGAGAACATATCCTGCAGTGAAAGTGAGGATACTTATGCCCCTTCCAAACATAGAGTTGGCTTCTTGGATGGTGAGCTATGTTTGGCAAGATGTTAGAATTTCAGAACACCAGATTCCTCTTCATGACTTTATGTGACTGTTGCACTTCAATTTTTTTCATATAGATTATGAAGGTAGCTTCAGTTGGCTCTGAGAATTTTAAGTTATGGCTTAGGTCAAGTTCTGATATTCTGGGATGATTTTTAAATGATTCATAGCTAGGTACAAGTTTTTCACAATGTTAACATTTCTATGTTCATTCTTTTTGAATAGTTGATTTATTTTGATTTGAAAATATAAATCCCAAAGATAATTTTCTTACCATGAACATTGTGTTGTTTGGCAGGTAGCTTTCCCTAAAGATTTTTTAAAAGTCTCTTACCCTTAATTGAATATGTTGCACAGTATAGAAATCCACCAAGCAATGCTTCCAAAAATTACTTGCATTTAGTGGATTATGTACAACTCCCTTTTAGATTTGATGAAAGGAGTCAGTAATAGTAAAATAAGCTCAAATGCATTTTCAAGATGTTGAAACACTATTGCCAAAAAGAAGAATAAGTATTGGTCATAAGTGAATTAACAATAAACTTCTTATATCAGAAAATATCATTCTTTGGGGGGGAAGATAGACTTTAAAAAATTCATGTTAATTTAATGTTTTTCATTTACTTTGTTAAAGCTAACTTTGAAATTAGCCAAAATAACATCATTTTCAGCCTAGGCATAAGGAATATGTTATTTTCCTAGAATTGGATAGATTGAAGCTCCTATTACAACCTTGTTAGTCATATTAAACCATTTTAGTATTTTATCATATCTATTTGGAAGTAGGAAAAAAAGAAAACCAACATTTCATGTTCAAGTTATATCAGAATACACTATAGTATTTACTCTGTGTTCTCTAAAACATTACAGAACTAATATTTTACTAGTATAATAATTATAATATTTTTACCCATGGATTAGTATTAGTATTCATATAACTATACTGGAATATAATTTAAGATTAAAATTACTTTGAATATAAATTGATAAATGATGAATTAGAAACTTGACTGGTTCCTGCATTCTCTTGGATACATCTTTATGAATTGCAGACATTATACAATGTCTTGGAAAAGTGCTAGTTGTTTTAATTTTCCCTTTTGAATTTTGGATAAACTGGGGTTTGTTATTTATTCCTTCTACATTCTTTGATGCCAAACTTTCAGAAACAAAATATTTTTATTCAATGATATTTGAAAGTTTCCTTTTTAAAAAATGTTCTCTATTGAAACAGGATAGCTCTATTTGGTTTTAAAATCATGTTTATGGATGATTTCTCTCCTGGAGTGAAAATTGGGGATTGAATTCCATTTGTCTCTCCCCACGATTGAAGGCAGAAATCTTTTCTGAAGTCAATAAAAGATTAGCAAGAAAGAGGAAAAATATGTGATTGAAAGAACTGAGCCCATAATTCCTGCTGTTCTGGTAACTTTCATCTGAAATTTGGTGTAGTCTTCAAGCTCTATTTCTCATTGTTGAATTATTATAATGCATAGTTGTAGAATATGATTTTGAGCAGTGCTTACTTTTCTGTATTTATAGTTTGTTTTTTTAAGGAAACAGTCTCAAAAAAGTACTTAGCCTGAGATAATTTTTGGTGGAGGACTAGTGATACTTTTTGACAGAATTTTTTCTGAGTTAAGAAAAAAACAATGAAATGAAGTTATTTTATTAATTTTGATTGGTTTGTTTATTAAGTTCTCTAAGTGCTTTTCTGTCAATGTAGTACATTACATCTGGTTCTCCTGGCAATGCTGTGAAGTTGAGAGAGTCAGTTTGGGAAAGCAATGGCACGGTGAGATGACTTCCCGAATGGAGTACCATTAGTGACTAGTAGCACCAGGACCACAACTCAATATTCTCATCTTATAACCTGCTGATCATTATGTAGCCAAACTATTAACATTGTAAAAATGAACTCTTTAGGAAAAAAATGCCAGACTTTTAGTGGTGAATTTAATGTGATTTTTACACATGATTTATGCACATGATTTTCAGTGATGCACACCTGAAACTTGTATAATGTTATAATGCAGTGCTACTTCAATGAAAGAAACTATTCTCCACTCCATGCCCCAAGCAAAGTTGAATGTTTAGGTAAAAAAAAAAAAAAGTGACTGCATACAAAAAAGTTACTATGATAAATTCTTCAGGTACACTATCATTACTTCATACAAACCAGGGTTTTTTGTTTTGTTTTGTTTTGAGCAATAAAAAATTACTATGGTAAAAATAATTTTTTAATCAAAAAGATAGAGGATGGAAATAAGGTGATACATGGGGTTGCGACATCAATTTCTAGCCCAACTGACTTAGATCTTTATTCTGGCATGAATTAGTGGTACCTCCTTTTTCCCACATCAGACAAAACCACTGAATGGTTTTGTGCAGTTTGGCAGGATCGTTAGTTGCAGTGGTATAGAAACGGAAACAATTTGGGAGTTGTAGGTTGAAACTGAGGTGCCTGGTTCTATGAAGTGGTATTGCTACTGAACTTTGAGTACCAAATTTGTGTATATATTTAAAACCATTTTTTTAAAGGTGGATGGTAGTCATGGCTATTTGAGTGTCTTTGAAATACTGAGACATTCAACATAATTGTACATCTTATAAAGAGGAATTTTGGAGCAGGATGGGTTATAAATTTACTACAAATTTAGAATCCAAACAAAACTCTTTTTATATTTGTATAAACTATTTTAAGCCATTTTGTTCTTACTAGATTTTTCTCTCTAGTCTGTAGTTTTTATTTGTAAGGCCAGCTTCTTCCTTCTCACTAAGGGATCGATATTCTTGGGTTTGCTAATCACTTCTAGAATGTTTCCAAAAGATGTTGATGCCACCCGGTTTTTTAATACTTAAATACAATAATACCTTTATTTGCAAATCATTATTTGATCGCATAGAATTCAGCTTATATGACAGGAAGAAGACAGATCAACATCTTCCAAAAGTTCATTTTATTTTTTTTTAAAGATTTATTTATTATGCATACAAGTTGGGGTGTAGACCAGCGGGGTGGGGTGGTTGGAGGACCAGAGACAGAGTGAGGGGCAGAACAGGTGGATCTGCTGAAGTACACTGCTGAGAGGAACAGCGGGCGAGGCAGGAGAGGTCTGCTGCGCCATGTGGGAAGCTCACTGACCAGTGATCAAACTCGAGCTGCAGTGGCTCTGGATAGCTTCTTAGTGCTGCGCTTAACCAGTTGTGCCACCAGGGAGACCCCACAAGTTCACTTTAAAAGGGGCATTAGAACAGCACTGCATACTATCAAAAAATATGAAACATAGAACAGATAAGGTGTATTTTTAGCATATTCTATATATAAAATAGATAAATTTGAAGTTATTTTGAGAACATATTCTCATCTCTCTCTCTGAACTCTCCGAATAGTCACTATGTTAATTAGGTCTCTGGGTTAAAGGACTAGATTACAGTGCTTGTAAAGATAAACTCTCAAGGCCTCCCTGGTGGCAGAGCAGTTAAGTGCTGTGCTGTGGAGCTGTCGGCAGTGGCGACACCGAGTTCGACTCCTGGCCAGGGAGATTCCCACATGGCGTGGCAGACCTCTCCTGGCTCGCCTGCTGCTCCCCTCAGCAGTGTATTTCCGTTGATCTGCCTGGTCTGCTCTACACTCTGTCTCTGTTGAACCCTCTCGCAGCCCCACACCTGTACCCCAGCTTGTATGCCTAAATAAATAAATCTTTAAAACAAAAAAAAGCTTGCTTCCTTTTTTTAAAAAAAAGATAAACACTCAAAGTATGAGTGAAATAAAGAAAATGGTTTTAAATTACAAATATAATATTGCCATAAAATCTATAGTTTCATTAATTTTTACAAAGTAATCTTATTTAATTACTTCCCATGTATTTATAACAATGTGGAATAGTTTCATACATAGTTTTAAGAGCAATAAATTTTCTTAATTAGGCCTTTATTTACTTTTGACACTCCCCCTTTACCTTCATCCCTACAGCACTCCATAGCAAACTGTATGCCAACCCTGTTAGTGAGCCCCAGTCTCCACTAAAGGTCATTTCATTAATTGTTATCACTCCTGAAAGATTTGTTATCTTCATTTATAACAAAAGTTAAATAAGATTGAGTTGATTTATTGAAGGAGAGCAGAAGTAGAGAGCTGAGCACCTTCACTGTTCTATCTCCAAAACACACAACTTTAACATACCCTAAAACTTCAGGGAGCAGCTGCATCAATATTTGGTTGGACTTAAAAATCCTTAATAAATTCCTACTTCCCAGCAAGATAGAGTTTGAGCAAAGTGATAAATGTTAGTATGGTGTCATTGGCTTAATTTAATTTGAAGAGACATATGTAGAGTGGATTCTTGGCAGTGATGAGAATGCACATAAACAAAAGATATTAAATGCTAAACAAGAAAAGACCATATTATTTTCCTTAAGAACTAAGAAGTGTGGCTCTTTAGAGTTAGCCAGGTGCTTTCTGGATGCTGGGAGGTGGAGTCCTGTTGTTTGATTATTCCTTTCATATTGCATGCTTTCCGTTTTTATGGAATACACTTTTGAAATAAACAAGGGAGAATGAATAGCAGCCTTCACTTGACATAATTGTAGAGGGGTTCAATGAAAACACAACCAAGAGCAGGATGCTGTTCTGTTTTCTGAGATCAAAGCTCTTTCTTTTGAGGACAGCTAATTAACAAGAGATCCACAATAATGTTTTATTTTCAAGATAAAATATTTGCAACTGAGGACATTTTAGTCATTATTAGAAATGTCTGTGTCTTGCTCTGATTTTTTTGTGATTCCTTCAGTTGTTTTTTTTTTTGGTTATTAAACTTGCAAAACATGTTGGTAGGTTGCGTGTATGAAATATATTGAGAAAACCTGAAATAGTGTAAACTTTTAATCATTTAAATGTAAGTTAATGAATATATCTACTAAAAGGAGACTTTGTGCAATAAATAAAAAAACCCTAAGGTGAAGATTTCTTGTTATCACTTGATTGTATAAATATGTGTGTGTGTGTGTTTATGTTTGAGTTACCTGTGTAGAATAGAATGATGAAATTAAGAGACAGAAGGAAGCAATTAAAAAAAAATCAATAAGCTATTTAGAAGTATAATTTTCGGGACATCCCTGGTGGCGCAACTGGTTAAGCGCAGCACTATGAAGCTATCCAGAGCCACTGCAGCACGAGTTCAATCCCCAGCCAGGGAGATTCCCACATGGCGCAGTACATGGCTCCTGCCTTGCCCGCTGTCCCCCTCAGCAGTGTACTTTAGTCAGTCTGCCTGTTCTGCTCCCTATTCTGTCTCTGGTGAATCCTCTCATCCTCTCACACTTCTGGCCTACACCCCAGCTTGTATGCATAAATAAATAAATCTTTAAAAAAAAAAGAAGTATAATGTTATAACGGCTAGTTAGTTAAATATGTATTTTTGAACTAAACTCATACCTGAAGAGTGATTATTACTTTTATTTAATGTGGTTCTAGTTCTATTATAATGCTAACACTAGCTTAAAATTTTAATTAAAATGAAGCTGATAATATTAATGAAATTAAATTAGTTTCTAGATCTGATTCCCTGATTTCCTCTGTTAACTCTTTGTTTTTACTATTTCCATTGGGTAGAGTAAACCCAGTTTTATTTATCTGAGGTGGCTTCATGTTTCATCATTCAAGTGGCCACTACTTTGAAATGTATGTGGCTAAGTACCATGACAGGCAAAAGATGGAGTTAGAGAGGCATTTGATTTGATAAAAAAGACATTTTTTATCTTGGTCAAACTTTTTTCCTGGCTCAGTAATGACAGATGTGGGTGTCATAGTTTATTTTCCCTTTAGCCATAACAATAGCTTGGTGAGAGTAGAATCATGTCCCTTAGAGCCTAAGAATTGAATAACTTGATAATGGAGGTTGGAACCTGGTGTAAAGATAAAATTTTCAATTATTTTGTTATTTGGTGGGTCATTCTGAATTCTAAAATCTTGTTCTTTGTGTCTTAAAAAAGTCACTATCTTGGATTATTACCTTGTCTTTATACAGTTTTGACAATTGTCATCGAGTCTTTCACATAATGATTCATTTTCACGTTATATTAATATTGATGTTCACATCAGTACTATGACTTTATGACAGAACATCACATCACACATTGTTATGTTTTTGGGTTTTTTGTTTTTTGTTTTTTTAAGATTTACTTATTTATGTATTCAAGAGCTCAGGTGTAGGCCAGAGGTGCAGGGAATGAGAGGATTCACCAGAGACAGAGTGGGGAGCAGAACAGGTGGATTGACTGAAATACACTGCTGAGGAGAGTAGCAGGTGAGACAGGAGAGGTCTGCTACACCACGTGGATCAACTCCCTGGCCACCATGTGGGTCAACTCCCTGGCTGGGGATTGAACTCATGCTTCAGGGGCTGCTGATAGTTCCACAGTGCTGAAACTTAACCCCTTGCACCACCAGGGAGGCCCCCACATACTGTTATGATGAATCAGCAAGAGTGGTTATTTGCTCAGGGAAAGTTTCTATCTTGGAAGCAATGTAAGTGGCAAGGAACAAGAGGAAAAAAATGAGAAGATATACTGGATTTGGCCAACAAATTTTGCAAGAGCACTTTGGGTCTTTCAAAATTGATTTACAACTGTTCTAAAAAAAAGTTACTTACTTTTACAGTGCTCAAGAGACTAAAAGATAGTGGTTTGGAAATCAACTTTGAAAATTCTCTAAATAGCAGATGCGCAGTATATGTGCAAGAAAAGATGAAAATTTACTAGTCAAATAGGCCTTCATATTTGCCACAAAACCTTTTCTGATACTTCATTTAGCTTAACTACATTTGGGCTAATAAATTTTTAGACTGGCAAACTCCAAGGAAATACTTGTTGAAGATTCATAATAAATTGGGAGGCAGTTCCCAGCTTGCTATTAGTTATAAAAGTAAAAACATTTTTTTGTGACTGTTCTGTGAATTCAACTAAGTGAGAATCTACAGAAAGTAGCATATTTTTAATTGCTTCAAAAGCCCAGTAAAGAGTTATTATTTCTAAATCACAAAGTTTACTGAGTGAAATTTGGAAATCATTGTTAAATTTTAATAAGGGATGAAAGAAGTTACTAATGTTGTCAAAAATAATTGCAAAAGACTAATTCCCATTAGATTTGTTAGTATCACTTGATTGTATAAATATGTGTGTGTTTGTTTGAGCTACCTGTGCAGAATAGAATGATGAAATTAAGGGATAGCAGGAAGCAATTAAAAAAATAAAAAAAACTATTAGAAATACAGTGTTATGACAGCTAGTTTGTTAAATTAATCAACTTAATTTAAGTCCATTAAATTAATCAACTTAATCAGTTCACAAGTAACTGTTCATGTTAATAGAAGCAATAATTAAACTCTTAATATTTGCCACTTATTGTGATAATATGCACAGTATATGTGCAATATCTAAGTTTATTCATAAAGCAATTCTGCAATCTATAGTTACTATTATTTTCTCCATTTTATAGATGAGAAAATGGAAGTTATACAAGTAGGTAAGAGATAGTCATTCTAGAACAAGAGTCTGTGTTGGAACCCTGTTAGGGAGGGTAGAGAAACAATAGAAATCATTATCTCTACTCTCAATATGTTTACAAATTAGTCGGAAATATAAAATTAAATGGAAAAAAGAATGATGAAAATATGAGGCAATATAAAATTAATGATAATTTATGTGCAGTTGAAGAGAAACCAATTCAAGAGTCATCAGAAGGATGAGGTGAATCTTGAACATATCATATTGTATAGATGGTATAAGAAATAAAGGGGGGGATTAGATAATATATGGAAGAATCTATGAGTATTGCATTTGAAAGCAGTTGAAAAAGAACAATGAATTTATATACAGTAGCCATAAATAGCATACAATTCTTACTTGTCTCACAAATAGGGATAAAACTTTATCAAAGCTTAGAATATCTTTAAGTAGTTCCTAGTATATCATAAATGCTGGAAAGAGTTTTGGTAGATGACTGATATACATAATAAATATTGAACTGTAAATGAATTAGTGAATTAATATTTTCTTTTAGGTTTTTCTTAAAGAGAAGCAAATTAACATTATTTGATTACTTATTACTTTTCAAATTTAATCATCTATTGGAAGGTTTAACTACTGTTGTATGGAGAAATTTTGACTCTTTGTATATTTTGCTATAGGGTCAACCATGATGAAAAATTCACATACCCAAATGTATTGTAGGGAGACTGACTCCCTTTAACAATAGAGAGCCCAAGTAACTGAAACCTTGTGTGTCTTATTCACTGCTGTGTTAACAGAACCTAGAACACTACCTGGCACATGATAGGTAGGTTTTCATTATCTATTGAATAAATATACAACTATAGAATTTGTCAGTAATCACAGTTTTTTAAAATCTGGTCACATTTAAAGCCTTTTCAAATGTTAATCATTGGCCAGTTTCTTAGTTATTTTGTTTAACTAGCACCTAATGGATAGTGAGAGTTCATATTTACCCAGTGCCCCACACTGGTTCTCTGTTGGAAACAAGTACCTTCAAATTTCTTTCGTGTGAAAAGAAAAAGTTTTCAATAAATGAGAAAGGTACTAGATTATTCTTTTGAAATAGATGACTTAGAATCCAGCCCATTTTTATCACTTATTAGCCATCTGGTCTTGGATAAGTTTTTTAACCTCTGTGAATCTTAGTTTACTCAATCAGAGAATGAAAATAACACTTTCTGTGGGAGTTCTCAACATTTTGTATAAATGTCATGTATTTTGAGTAATTTCTTTAACAATAATAGTGTTTCAGCCCAACACACACCTTGGAGATAACAACATGTTAAAACTTTTATTACTATGGCATCGATTATGACGTGCAGATTCACTTATTCACATCAAGAATGAGGTTACAGTTCTCAGGTAGAAATAAGGCTTTATTGTTTGGGAAAGAATGTAGGTTAACCTGGTCAGTTCATAGCAAGTGAGAGAAAACATAAAAAGGAGAAATAGCCCTGGTCATTCAACTCATAGACCATTGAACTCCACTTCTAACCCTTCCCTCTTCCTAGGAAATCAGAGTAGGACTGAAAGTATCACCCATTATTATGTTGGGTTCCAGTCAACTAACCCCCATCCTCAGAAGTTTCTGAAAAGGTACCTTTATTAGCATGACAAGACACCTTCACATTCTCAACAGAGAAAAATCCAAGGCTTTGGGGAATTATGAGCCAGGAACTGTGAATGAAGATCAAATGAGCCAGGAACTGTGAATGAAGATCAAATATGTATAACAAATATATATTTTGGTCATCTGAATGATCATTCTTTTTTCCATTTAATTGTATATTTCTGACTAATTTGTAAACATATTGAGAGGAGAGATAATGATTTCTATTGTTTCTCTACCCTCCCTAACAGGGTTCCAACACAGACTCTTGTTCTAGAATGACTATCTCTCACCTACTTGTATAACTTCCATTTTCTCATCTATAAAATGGAGAAAATAACAGTAACTATAGATTGCTGAATTGCTTTGTGATAAACTTAGATATTGCACATATACTGTGCATATTATCACAATAAGTGTTTGGCAGATATTTTTATTATTTTAATTACTGCTTTTGTTCATCTGAATGACCGAAATATATATTTCTTATAAATCACAATATCACAATAGTGTTAAGAGTAAAACAGTTAAGTGAATTGAAATATTGATTAGAAAATAAGATAATAAAATACAGTAGAGACAAACATAAAATGATATAAAGAGGGGAAAAAGTATAAATTTCAGAGAATTGAGGAACTATAAGTTAAGTAAGTTGGAACCCCTTAGTAGTAACGGAAGATTGGTATGAGTTAACAATGTGTTGTGGTTAGAGCAAACACAATACAAAGTCACATAAATATGAATCAAGAATGTAAAAAACTTGAAATTATTTTCCCATTGTACTTGCCACTGGTTCAGACTCTTCTGAGAGAATTGTTTCTAGTTCTGGGCTCTACCACTACAGAAGGACATGGAGAACTTGGAGAAAGTTCAGAGGAGTACCACAAACATGATTAAAGGGTTGAAAAAGAGAACTAACTGAAAAAAATTTAAAGCAGCGAGCAAAGAAGATAAACTCATGCCATTTGCAGCAACATGAATGGAGCTAGACGGGATTATGCTCAGTGAAATAAGTCATAAGGAAAAAGAAAAATATCAGATAGTTTCACTTATAGGAGGAATATAGGGGAACCAAATAAGGGTTCATGGGAAAAAAATAATAATGCCCCCCAAAATTAACAGGCAACTATAAATCAGAGACATTCTGCAGGGGAGGGGAGAAAGAGGGATCAAAACAGGGGAAGGAAGAGCACAAGGGACCATGGCAATGGTGCATGGTTGAATTAGTGGTGGGGATTCTATGGCTACTACACCTAAGAGGAGAAAGCAAACAGTATACAAAAATGAAAATGATGTGAAATATATATACATAAATTATATTAAAAAATAAAGTAGTGACGATTATTATTATTCTAGGTAAGAGAAGATTTAGAGGTATTTAATTTATCTATCAAGGTTGGAAACCAGATGTTCTCAATCTTCAGTGAAGGTCAAACAAAATGAAATCAATTTAACCTGCAACATGAAGGCTTAGATTAGATGTGAGGGCAATTTTACACTTAGAGTAGGTGACTATGGACATGTGAAATCTTTTATGAAACTGTAGATCCTTATTGCTAACATCGAACTGTTGAAGGACATTTGATGCATTTATCATTCTAGTAACTCATTAGGTAAACATTTTTTTTTGCATTCTTTTTTTTTTTCTGACTGAGGAAAATTAACAGTGGATCTAGAAATTCTGACCTATGATCTATTCTTGTGGAAAATGTGTCTAGCTTGGTAGAGGTAATGTGATTAGAGTTATAAGTCAATTCTGTTTCTAAGACACTGTAATATAATCCATCACATCAGAAGGATAGTCAATGTGACCTGTTCCCCCACTTTTTTTTAAACTAACCGTACTTTAGAAGACGAGTGACAGCTGTTGCTTATTAATTGGTGTGATGGTAAATATTAATAAAAAAGAGAAATGGTTATGTTGAAGTGTAAATACATTTTCATTGTAGATACTAACTTTTTATACATATTTACAAATGATAAGATGCTGTGTGGCTTTTCCCTAAGAGTAACTCTGTCATATTTATTTTAAAAAGTAGTCAGGCTTTCAAAATCAGTATTGTTAAACAGTTTGTGAGGCCATAAATAAAATTTATCTTTGTAAATCAACTAACAAAGTACTGGATAGAAGAACTAGACCATCGGTTGCTTGTGGCTAGATTTAAAAGCTCCATTGCTAACACTAGAAAAATTCTCCCTATTGAGCAATGATTGCCATGTATATTATGCTTTTCCTTTTTTTTTGCTTTAAATAGCTCCTTTGCTTTTGAGGTTTTGAGGAAGAAAAAAATAAGCTGTGTGCTTTATTTTAAGGCAAAGAGCTGTTGTGGCCTGCCTTGTTCTGTAAAGCTAAAAGATGCTATAGTAAAAATTTAGAAAGAAAAACACTTTAGGTGCAGTAAACTGTGTAAACTTACTTGTATAAACTGTCCTTGTATTATAAGTGATATAAAAAAGACTAATCTTTCATTGCTTATAAGGCATTTTCATTTTATGTTGATGTCAAATACAGCATTTTAAATAGTGTTTGTTTTTTAATAGGAGAGTTAATTTGTTTTCTAAGAACAACCTGTTAATGGTTTCATGATTTAGTTTTTAGAGTATCAAATTAATATTTTCATTCAAAAATTTATCCATTTTTGTCTAGTGCTATAATGATTATAAATATCTTAAAAATACATGGTATATTTCATGGAGCTACAAAGGAATATTAGAATCATTGTTATTTACATAGTTTTACAGAGAGAAATAGGTCTGTCTCTTGGGCGATTATCAGTTATGTGAATGTATTATACTCTGGAACCTGACTGTTAACCCTGGCAATTGAAAAACCTGATTTTTTGTCAGTAGGCAAATCCATTTTTAAGGACAAATTCACATTAACCAAACTCTTGAAACTGGTCTATATGAAATTAAAATGTCTGCTGCTTATTAACTCATAATTAAAAATAGATCTGACAATGGACTAGAACATATAAGTTAGCGTATTCAATACTTTTCTTCCTTGTAGATAAAACACATGAGAATTTTAGCCATAAACTGAAGACCATTTAATAATTTCACATTCAAAATGTAAATATCCCAGGGATCAGAAACCCAGAAGCATAAGACTTACAGCTTTTTCTCTTTTTGCCACCTCCTTCTACTTGTTTTCCCTGTCCTCCTCCTCTTCCTTTTCTTCCACTTCCTCTTCCTCCTTCTCCTCCTCTTTCTTCTTTTTATAGATCCTTACTGCTAACATCAGACTACTCAAGGGCATTTGATGCATTTATCATTCTAGTCACTCAGTAGGTAAACATGTACACAAGGAGACAAGGAGAAAGTTGTTGGCTAACCACTAGCAAGTGGGTCATTACCGAATTCAAATATGCCAGTACCCTTCTCCTCCTCTTCTTCTTTGGTGAGAAAATTTTTTATATTCCTGTCAGGTAACGAGAGAATTGTCAAGTTTTTCTGCCCTCCCCTCAGTGATGGACCTCTGCAGGCCTATATGCATGCCTGATGGTGGGCACCTGGAGTAGGGTGTGGGCCTGTGTGGGTGAGCACACCTAGGTCAGATACTGGGCTTATAAGCAGCAGCAGCAGCAGCAGCAGCAGCAGCAGCGGTGGTGTGGCGTGGTAGGCGTGGCGGTGTGTGGCGGTGTGTGGCGGTGTGTGGTGAGTGCGATAGATTTCAGCGGATAGGGTAACCACTAACAGAGCAAGTCTGCTTGGACTGATGTTGAACTTGCTGGATTTAGGGTGGTTGCACAACAGTCCCCTAAACACTGGTGGCAGTATTTGGAGAAAGATGAGGTTTATGTAAGTAACTGTGTTATAAAATAACAATGTGAAACACATACACATAAATGCTGAATGATTAGAGAAGGGGGCACACCACTTTGAACTTCATAAAGGGTGAGGTATTTGAACTGATTTTAAAGAGTGTCTAGAATTTCGAAGTAGAAGTAGAGGATACTACATGAGTAATATCTTGCTCCTCCTTATTGCTTGTATTAGAATGTGAGAAGAAAAAAATTAATTGGAGAGGAAATTTTTAAGCCAAAAGAAACTGGAACTTAAAAGCTTGGAAAATTCTCAATCTGTCCCTATTACAAAAAAAAATGAAAAAGCATGTTCAGAAGAGAACACTAAGGATATGGCTGACTGATCACTAGATTAAGAGATTAGTATAGGTGTGAACTGTTTACCTAATCAGTCATTTCAAAAGAGCCAGGAACAGAGATGAGATTATACTAGGAGAAGCTCTGCTAATAGGGATTTGTGGAAACAAAAGAAATAGGATGGAATGAAGAAAGACTGAGAACATGGATTGTCCTTCAAGAAAAGGGAATTTAAGACCCCAAAGGCAATTCAGAGGTCATTAAGGGTGTTATTTCCATCATAGGCCCAGAGTGTATAGCCTAGGAGGCAAAACTGCCTCCATCTTGGTTTCAAAGTGCAAGACAGCTGCCCTGCAGTTACATTAGCGGCCCTTACAAAGAGCCACATGGGCATCAGTTTACCAAGATGAAGGGATAGGGCCACCCTATGAGAGCTGTGGAGTGATGGCACCATCAGTGGGTTCAGAGGGCAGACCATCAAACTGAAGAGAATTATTCTCAAGTCTTAAGATCTAATATTTGTCATAAAAAAAAGATCTAATATTTGTCTTGTTAGGTTTTGTACTTAGAACACAGAACCCTTTCATTTTTTTTATTTGTCGCATTTGGAATGAGAACTTATGTCCTATCTATACCTGCCCCACCATTATATATTAGAAGCACATAATTTAAAGGTGTCACTGGTTTACAGCTGAAAAAGGAATTTGCTTTAGAGAGATTCATACCTAGAGTCTCACCCATATCTGATTTAGATGATATTTAGAGACTCTGGACTTGGAGTTTATGCTGGAATGAGTTAAGACTTTTAGTTTTTTTTTTTTTTAAATATTTATTTATTTATACATACAAGCTGGGGTACAGACCAGAGGTGTGGGGCGGCGAGAGGGTTCACCAGAGACAGAGCAGGGAGCAGAACAGGCAGATCAGAAATACACTGCTGAGGGGAGCAGCGGGCGAGGCAGGAGAGGTCTGCCGCACCATGTGGGATTCTCCCCGGCTGGGCATCGAACTCTCGTCGCTGCTGCCGACAGCTCCACAGCACAGCGCTCAACCGCTGCGCCACCAGGGAGGCCCATGACTTTTAGGTCTTTTGAGATTGAATGAATATATTTTGCATATGAGAAAGTCCTCAGTTGGGGTGGAAAGAGGTAAAATAGAATGGACAATGGGGTAACTATTACCCCCCAAATTCCACTGTTCAAGTTCTAATTCCCAATTTGGATTTGGAGATGGAGACTTTGGGAGGTAATTAGGATTAGATGGGGTCCTGAAGGTGGAGCCTTCACGATAAGATTGGTATCCTTAGAAGAAGAGATACTAGAACAAGTGTTCTCTCTCTCTCTCTTCCTCTTGCTCCCTATCCCACCTGTTTCAAAAGGCCATGTGAGCCCTCACAAGGAGACAAGGAGAAAGTTGTCTACCAACTAGCAAGTGAGTCATTACCGAATTTAAATCTGTGAGTACCATGATTTTGAACTTTGCAACCTCTAGAACAGTGAGAAATAAATGGTTTTGCAATCTTTTTATTTATCATTAGAATGTTGTACATTCTTGTATATATTCAGTTATAATAATTTTTGTCTCCATTTTTTCATTGCAATGGTCTGTATAACTGAAGTCAGTCTTACAATGCTGCTGTCTGAGTACATGAAAGGAAAGCAGAAAAGTACTCTGTCATTATCCCTTGATTTTCGCTACCACATCTAAGAAAACTAAATGAGACAACAGTGCATAGGATGTTCTGTTTGGAATTAGCCTATGAGTCAGTGTTCAACAAATGATTTTGATTCATTCCATTTCAGAAAAAAAAAATATTAAAGGAATGCTTCTTTACAGTGCCTATTTCCTTACATAAGGATGTAATGTAGTGGGTTTTTTTTTAAGTCTTATTTTATTTATTTATGCATGCAAGAACTGGGGTGTAGATCAGAGATGTGGGGTGGGAGATGAGAGGATTCACCAGAGACAGAGTGGGAGCAGAATAGGAGGATTGACTGAAATACACTGCTGAGGAGGAGAAGCGGGAGAGAGAGGAGAGGTCTGCATGTGGGACAACTCCCTGGCTGGGGATCGAACTCATGCTGCAGTGGCTGCTGATAGCTTGATATCCTTGTGCCCCAGGGAAGCCCCTATAAGTAATTTTTAAAAATGTTTTAAGAACCCATCCAGGTGTTTCATGTTATGAGGTAGCACTTTATTTTGCAGAACTTAAAATGGAATTTAATCATGAGTTTTGACCAGTTTCTTTTGATAGCCATGCCTCACCAAAAGTGATTAGGAGATTAGAGTTGAAAGTATCTGTGGCAGAATAGTGTATCAGTGTTATAGTAACAGATACTCAACTACCTCTCCTGCTTAATCAAGTCAACCTAAGAATTTAGGATTAAGAGAATGATAGTGTGTGCATTTATGTAGATTTCCTAAGATAATGTTTCCTAGTACTTTTTCATCTGCCTTGGGATCTTTATTACTCTTTTCATGAAAAGAAAACAAAGTACTACTGTGATAAGATACTGTTTTTCTAACCAAATTCAGAATCCACAAAACCTTTTGTCATATTTCAGCTTTTTCCTCACTTCTTCAGATTCCTGTGTACTTCCTAGCCTAGCCTGTAGTTTAGACCAAAGGTCTAAATTTAGTGATTCCTGCAACCTCTGGCGTGGTCAGGATCTAGTTGCGAATGATTTGTTTAAGTGTTCTAAGAATGGACCATGGGAACTCCTTTTCTTCAGTCTCACCTTTCTTCGATTTGTATAATAGTAAGATAGTCTTAAAAGCACATCAATTATATCTTTGGAATAAGCAAGATTCCTTGGATTAATTTTCTTTGTTCAATATTTTTCCTAAATTGGCTCAGGTTCAGGGGAAAATAAGCCAGCACCCTAGTAGGGTAGAGAAGAGTTGGTAGGATATGGAATGAATGTGATGTGAAGTGAAAATGAGAAAGGGACAGAAAGAGGTACAGCAAAAAGCCTGTGAGGATTATCATGGTATAATGTTGAAAAAACATGTTTAAAGGTAAACTTGAGAGTACTGGGAGATATATGCAGGAGCTGAAATAAGTAGGTTTATACTTAGTCTGATTTGAGAAATCATGTTAAAGTGTAGTATGACTTAATTTAGATAACGTCTCAAGTTTCTTACCATATGTGGAAACAGGGGCTATTAAGAGAATAGTTTGTAGGATAGGAAAGAATCAGTAATTTGTACATGGAGGCCTCCCTGGTGGCACAGCGGTTAGACGCGCTGTGGAGCTCTCGGCAGCGGCAACGCGATTTTGACACCCGGCCAGGGAGATTCCCATATGGCACAGCAGACCTCTCCTGCCTTGCCCACTGCTCCCCTCAGCAGTGTATTTCCCTCGATCTGCCTGTGCTGCTCCCCACTCTGTCTCTGGTGGGCCCTCTCGCCGCCCCGTACCTCTGTTCTGTACCCCAGCTTGTATGCATAAATAAATAAATCTTTAAAAAAAAATTTTGTACATGGAAAAAAAGGACAAAATAAGGATGAAAGAAGGATGGAATATGAACACATAGAAAAAGAAATTTAAAAAGGTAAAATGTGAAACAATACATTTTTTAAAAATATGAAAGAAAATTAAAACAATTTTTAATTTTTTAATGTGTCAAATAATTACCTTGCATTTATGCAAACATTTTGTCATGCACAGGTAACACAGTGTTGAACAAGCAAACACAATCAGGTGGGAAAAATACTTGTATCAATCAATTCTGTATTGAAGTAGAAATGCAATATACTCAAAAAAGTTTACCTTGAACAAACAAGTTTACCTAAAAGTTTTCCTTATATATTATATAATTCATGGATAAAATTGTATAAAGTTTTTAATCCATAGCTAAACTCTTCCTCTTGCTTACAATTATAATAGAAACCTAAAGAAGATAAATCTGAATTTTCAAAGTATATATTCTGGTGGATGTAGCCAGGTAGAATTTTTTTTCCTTATTATTGTATCAATTCTTCCTTACATTAATCAGGAAATTTTTGTTGTTTCAAATTGACCTAGGCTAATAAGTTCAGGGAAACTCTCAGGGTTTGATTAGTGGGTGTTGTTATCAGTTGTGTTGAAGGGAAATTTAATCAATAGATCAAATTCCTTTGAACAACTAAATATTTATTAAATGAACAGGAAGGCACAAAATAGTTCACATTACTTGTTTCAGAAACTTGATGCCATCCCACTCTTTGTTATTTAGTTGCTCTGTTGACCCTTTTCATGAAAAATGCAGTCAGCATGTACATGGACATATTTTAGGGATAGAATTCTCTTATCCTGGCGCGTGATCCTCTGAGCCAATGAATGGACACACAGAAAAATTTCAGATGCTTTACATAAGTGTATAACATACAAGTTCCTGGATTTTTATATGTGTTCATGCAGAGTGGAGGAGTGCCTCTGAAATATTTTCACCAGTCAAGATTTGAAATACTTTTCAACATTCATTACACACTCGTTAGGCTAATTATTTCCTGTGATTGTCAGAGGCATAGCTGAAAAACTTTCTGATAAATGTTGGATATATAAACATGTATAAAAGAGTAAGAATCATTATATTTTTCTCTACTGTCCCACCTCTTTCTTGTATACTCACCTTTGTCCTTCCAGATTTATCTTTATATAAACTCTGTAAATACACGCACATATAAACATGCTTTAAAATAAAACAAAACCAAAGACTTTCTTACTATGCAAAGTATTTTCTAAGTTTCTTTTGCCTGTAGGAAAGTGCAAACCTGGTTTGGTAGTCAAGGTTTTCAGTAATCTGTTCCCCCACCCCCAACTATTTAAATTCATTTTCTGATATTTCAGCCAATGTTTCAGTCTCTGGACTTCTCCTCATAGTTCCCTGTGTATGCCATGCCCTTTCCAGACTCTGTTCCTCTGATTATTCTGTACTTTAAATTTAAACTGCCTTTATTTTTCTATTTTATCTGGATAAGTCTTTAAAATCTGTTTCAGGTGTGATGGTCTTGTATGAATCTGTTTTCTATTGTAGAATCACTCTTTCCCCTGTATGCCCATAGTACCTTGTATATAACTTGACTATGGCAATAATCATCATTATATAGTCAGATAAAGACAAGCTGAAAACTAACCCTTGATAGCTGACTACAGAACTGAAACACCAAGTGGGGACGGGGTAGGAGAGGGGACAGAACAAGATGGAAGTACACTGGTCTATGATGGTGGAATATGGTGAGGTGGTGGTGGCTGCACTATGGTGGAGATACCTTATGGAGGTACTTCAGTGTTAACTCAATTAAAAATAAATAAATGAGTTAAAAATAATCATCACTATAATAGCTAGCAAATATTGGTTCTACTGTGTATAAATTTAGCTTTTTACAAGTATTTCATTTAGTTGTCTTTCTGCATTATTTTGTAACTTGTATGCTTGTGCATCTTTTCCTAAATAAGTCACGACTAACTTATTTCTCATTAGATTCTAGTATATGGAACTACACTGAAGCATAAGATAGGTGCTCAGCAAATCCATGTATGACAGAATAACTATAAAAGATTGTGCTGTAGAGTATTTGGTATTAAAGATAATGCATAGATCACAATTGCTTCCTGTGAGTTTAGAATAGAGGATACAGCGTGAATAGAAAGCAAAAGGCACAAGGAAATGACATGTTTTTTCTCTGTAGAAACTATAGATTTACTAGAGGATTAGGGAAAGCTGGAGAAAATACAGATAGAATTATTTTAGCCTAAGAATCTTTAGCTTGCATTATTGGTTAATGTAAATGTAAATGTGAAAAAAATGATTGCTTAATTATTAGTAAATGCATTTGTGACAAGAGGAAATAATAGTCATTGTTACATCATTAGTGTAACTTAAAAGATGGAGGCAATATGAGAACAAGGAAAGGAGAGGAGAAAGACATGCTATCAGATGGAGATATAAGTTGTATTTGTCTGTGATCTTCAAACTTTTGCTTAATTTACTCATAATTTTGAAAAATGGTGTACCACTTTTCACATTTTAAACTTGATCTCTAAAATGCTTTGATCATAAATTTAAGTAGCTATCAGTGTATACATACTGCATGTATAGCTTATTCAATCATAAAAAATGTTCTCCGTATAATCTGATTGACTAAATCAATCCTCACTGTCAAAGTACTCAGCTAAGTATGACTTACTGTCTGTCAATAACAGAACTGACTTCATTTTTTAGACCAAATCAATGTTAATACACTCCATCATAACCATCTTGCTTCTGAATTCCTTTGTGAGATAGACATATAGACTGATTTATAAGCTGCCATGCAGACTGGCAGAAAGGCAGAGTCTTGCTGCCATGAAATAAGCAGCAACCCTTTCCATTTTTCTTACTTGGCTTGTGAGGGATTTCCCTTACGATCAATGCAGTCTTGAATTGTCCTTTTGTCTTATGCTCTGGAGACTTTTATATTTGGTGACAGGCAATGCACCATAATACTGTTTGAGATGTGTGAGAAGTATGCTTTCTTTTTTTGTAACATAGAAACATTGTGATCATCTGCCTGTTCTGCTCCCTGCTCTATCTCTGGTGAATCCTCTCGCTGCCCCACACCTCTGGCCTACACCCCAGTTCTTATATGCATAAATAAATAAATCTTTAAAAAAATAGTCTCAAAAAAAAAAAGAAAAGAAACAGTGTAATCATGAAAGGCAGAGGAGGAAAGGATGACTGAAAAATGCAGGTGGGCATCTAGGCAGATCAGTTTTAGGAAAGGACACACATGTAGCTGAGGTTTTGGAGATAGATTCCATGTAGACATTTGTATTTACATTACCTATGGAATGTCTTTGTTTACACTTTCTTCAAGACTGCTGATATGGGTTGTGTCTACGTAATGTCAGAAACATTATACATGATCACAAGATAAAGTGATTGTGACAGTTCAAATATACTTTCTGATACTTTGGTGAGTACACCAGGATCCTCTCTTTAACTTACATTTAAGAGTGTATACCAGATGCTGCCAGCCATGGTTTACCAATTACAAGAGAACAGAGGAAATAAGTATGTAAATGGTCAAAAGAGAAAGTTATCCCTTTACTTAAATGTAAAATGAAATAGGATGATGAGTTGGAACTTCTGAAAATTGGCAAAAGGGATTTCCAGGGCTTTTAATAAGTTCAACCACACAATGGTATGGCTAGTTGTAATATTTGGTTCCTTAATTACATTTTGAGCTGATGAACCAGAATAGGATTAACTATTAACCCCCATTGCTGGTAATACTGAATAACCATTATTTATATACAGTAGAAGAGAAATTTTACATCTCAGATTTTCTTGTAGTTTGTGAAATTGTATATTTCATCTGAAAAGTTTTACATTTTTAGCATAAAACATAGGAAAATAAAAAATGTTCAGTCTTTTAAAATTTATTTTTATTATCGCTTTAGAAACTCAGAATTCTTAGAAAACATTTTGGTTTTAAGGATTAGTTTACAAGGATATCCTTGTAAAAGTGCTTTGATGTTCACCATCGATAGTGATTTAGCACTTTAAATAATGTATTTAAAAATATGCAATATTACTTTAAGGACTCTAACTTTTGTATGGAGTTCTAATTCAGATAACATCAAATCTTAGTCTCACCTATATTAGGAGGACTTTCTACTGAACTATTTATTTAGCTGTTTGTAAAATCATTTAATAATATTTGTGTTTTAAACCACACTAAATTGCTGGTATATAACTAGGGGAAAATGTTATCAATTTTATTCCCATTGCTGTTTTGGCGTTTTGTGTTTTTTTTAATGCAAGAACCTGTGTTAGAGTTGAAGGAACTCCAAATAGTGCTTGTAGCTCAGAATATAAATAGTCTGTGGTTATAATAAAAATATATTCCAGCAGGTTCAAAAGAGATTGTGAATAAAAAGCCACCCATTTACTTTTTTGTCGAAGCAGTAGCAATCTGCAGACAAGCTATTTTAGCTTCAAAACAGTATAGTAGATGGTTTTATGGAAGTTGAAATTACAAAAATCCACTTTAACCTTTCTTTCTTACTGGCAGGTGTCCCATTGGCTTGCAGCCAGAGGCTGCGAGCCTAGTGCAGCCGGCGCGTCCCCCAGAGTGCTGAAAACGCCCACACTCCAGCTGGCTGCTCATAATTGCAGTGATTGTGGTCTGACAACCAGAGCTCCAGAAAAAAAAATGTGATGAATGTATGAAAATATTTTACAAATTTGATCAGATTACAAATTTCATCTCTTTTTTTCTCTCTATAGATATGATATCTGCACTTATAAAAATAAGCCCTGTGGAACACTGGGTAAGTGTTTTTAATAACTTTTTTATAAAGGGAGTATAGTTCAGATTGTCTTTTTTGTCCAATGGCCTTGCTCTTTATTGTTTAATTTGGTCATTTTCCTTTCTGGCATTTCTGAAATTACTCCTACAAATTGTTAAACCTGACCTTTTGCGGATATGTCACTAGGAAACATGTATATTGTATAGATTTCTTTTTTTTCCCCTGGCAAGTAGATGATGATTAAAATAACTTAGAAGATGATTCAAAATCATCAAATAACGATATTTCCCATCTCTTTTCCAAAAATACCAAGAAATTTGAGAGCAAATAAAAGTGACCATGCTTTTAAAATCTCAGATTAGAAAAGGAAAAGAAAATAAAACCTTGGGGATACTTAAGAGTGAGGCATTAATAGTAGTATTTCCTTTGGTACAATTTTGTGAAAGGAGTATTTTCCCATAAATGAAGATATTATTGGAAAGTCTTCGTACCCTCACACACAAGCAGAAAAAAAATCTTGTATAATATTATAGCCAGAGGTGGAGGGAGAGAATTGAATTCTCTCTCTTGTGCTCCTTAATTATAAAATTTAAAAAAATGTATTTCTGTAGTATTGTAGAATTTTAAAAAATCATATTTTGTTAAAGAGCATAGCTTTATATTGGTTAAGTTAATTACAAATACAAATGGAGAAAAACTAGTAGCTGTCAAGTAGATTAGATTATTAAGCAACTTGAGTTATTTTAAGAAACTGGAAGTTTTTCTGTGATTAATTTTTTAATGTCTCTTGGTTGGTTCTGAGGTGGGAGAAAATGTGGTTCCTGACTTTCTGGGAGAGTTCAATGAAACATCTCTTAAGAGATTAAAATTTTTCTCTGATTTTACCAGCCTTCTCAGGCTTCTTTTACATTGTTTCCCTCAGAATTTATTGCTAAAGAAGAAATGCCAATTAGCCAGTGATTTACTGTTATAGTGGAGAAGTTTGCTAGTTAAAAAGCATAGCAGAAAAAGCTCTCTTTGCTGAGAACGTTCACATCTAAAAGATTTTCTCCATAGTATTTTAGGTTAATATGAACAACACAATCCATTAGAAGGAATTCTGACCTGAAAACTAACAGCTGGCTCTGGCAGTTTCAGTGAATTCACTTTTACAGGTTTTTTTTTTTTTTTTAGCTTTTTTGTTCCTCAGTTTCCTTACCCATGAAATATGAGTATGATCTGCCCCTTTGCTACAAAGATATTGTAAAAATCTTTTAAGGAAAAAAATATAGTGTTTAGAAAAGAAGTAGTATAAAAATGAAATGTAGAAATTAACTATACTGTTTAAATTATCCCCACTTGAATTGTTCAAATTCTCTAAGTGCTTGATCAATTTTTAAATATGATATTAAGCTTCAAAGAAGGTACATATAGGGCTTGTATTTTTCTCATGTATTTGTATTTTGAGAAAATATATTTGTGTATAAATATATATAAGCATATGTATCTATATACAAATACTCTATCCTGCCTTTTCAGGGTAGATTATTTACAATGAAGTATGTTCTTCATCAGGACATTAGTAGTAACATTCCTTAGTACTTTTGTTGTCATTTTTGCTAAAAGAAGTTTGTTTTATTTTGTTATACTAGTTCTCCTTTTATTACATTTTTAAAATAAATGTGTTCCAATTTAATAGTTTATTAATTTTTAAGATCAGTGCATTTGTAATTGGGTTCATGTTGATGCATTCTAAAGCTCAATAAAAATTGTCTTTCAGGCTATACGCCGCTATAAATTATTTGTATACCATCTCTTACAGTGAAATGGACTGCATGTATATGTACATATATTGATCTTCATATATGGAAAATATCTGAGTAGTACAGAATTGATCAAGTTTTTATTTTAATTGTCTTCCTGGCAATTTGCATGCTATTTTGCACTGATTCTGACACTTTCTTTTGCTTAGTACCTCTGATCACCAGTTGTAATATGGCTAAATAGATTTAAGGGTGTAAACCGTTGCCATCAAACTGAGGAAATCTAAATCACCCAAACAGTAACCAAATCCTTATTAACACAATCACACATAACACTTTGACAGCTTTGGTTTTATAGGAATACGGAGAGTGGTAGGGGTGGAGTCTGAAAATACATTAGCCTCTGGAGATATTACTCTTTTATTTCAGTTAAGATTATCTTTATCATTTCAGTAAGTAGTGTTATTTCGCAACTCTGTTCTTTCTTAAATTCTTTTAGTAGAGCTAATAATTTTGTATCCTGTTGCATTGATAAATCTGTACTTGAAAATTCTGAAATAAAAATAAAGTCACATGGCACATAATGAAAAATAACAACAAACAAAAAGGTACCCCGTGGAATAATGTATTTTGGGAAACATAAGAAATTTTAAATCAAATTCTATAAAGTTCAAAGCAAGAACAATATTCAAGGAGAATGACTTTGTTCTTTGCATATCATGGGCCATATTGAGCCCAGTAACTTAAAGTCAGATTAGGTACTGCAATTTTTTTGGTATTCTCTGTCTCTTTCTCATTGGTATATGGAAGTAACATTTATTAGCCAAAAAATTAAGTCATGTTACCCCAACTTGTCCCTCTATTAACCTCCTTTTCTTCAGGGCACAAGACTTCTAAGTGAGTGAAAGGGGAACACAAGTTTATCACTAGTGTTTATAACTCCTCTCCAACTCTTGCCTCTTCCCCAAAAAATGGTAGGAAAAGTATGATCTCTTAGCATATCCAGTACTAACTTGAACCTTGTCCCAGTGAGGTTATTATGTTGATATTTTAATAGAAGACACAGAGAAACACGATTTCTAGAACTTTCTTGTTAATAAAAAAATATGAATTGAATAGCTTTTACCGTTCCGTATTAGTGCAAATAGGAAATTGCTCGTAGCACAGAACATTATTACACTCAATAAATATTCAGTAAATTGGATTGAAATCACATTTGGTTGAGATGGTAATTAATATGTGGTTGATAATAATAGACTACTATCATTAAAATGTTTTTCCTATTTTCACTTAAATTTTTCAAAAATAACTTTCATTCCTAAGTGTGTTAAGTATATTAGGCACCATTTTCTTATAAAGAATGACATTTTATCTTTCACGCAAAAATTCTTTTTTCTAAGTACTGTTTTAAAATTATGTACTAACTCATAGAGCATGATATTCATTTGGAATTAAATACTAAAGTTTTTACATACTAAATTCTCAGGGGAAGAATACCTTGAATAACATAACATTTCACAAGAGTCAGCGAATTAACACCATAGTTTATACTTTATTAGTAAAACTCTAATGCATTGAAGGTGATGGGAGAGTGGTGGACTACATTGAATGTGTGAATGACTTTCCTCCCTAAAGAAATCATTGCATCACTTTTAGGATGACTTTGAGAAAATTTAAAAAATGCAAAAACCTCCCATCTCTAACAGTTCTCCTTTTTCTCTTTTGAATCATTCATTTTTGTTTTTACAAAAAATGTCATTAAAAAAACCATTTGGGATTCCCTTTTTTTTTTTTTTTGGTAACTAAAAAGTTGCTTGTATATTTTTATGAACCCACTAAACTTAAACAGATCTCTTTAGAAAAATAATGTGGATATATTTTGCTTTCTACAGCCTGAAGAATGTTAAAATAGAAATGCTTTCTTGAATTCCCTCTTCTGGCTCAAGTTACTAGGTGGTCCCAAGTTACCAGAAGTAAAATTTATAAATCTAACCCCTAGTCTAGACATTTTCCAGCACTGACTGCAGTTCAGAAAATATTAATGTCTAGCCGGCAAAGTGAAACTCCCCCCAGTGATTTTGCAAATGACTAGAAAGTTAACCTTTTGCCAACTGCTCCTTCTGTGCATGGAGGTTATTAAAAAGAATCCAGGCATTTATAAGTATGGGCTTTTTAAGACTGAAACACCTTGGCTTGACCCTTTGTGTCTCCTTCTGTTTATTCAGGCTTGGCCTCTGTGGCTGGAATGTGTGAGCCTGAAAGGAGCTGCAGCATTAATGAAGACATTGGCCTGGGTTCAGCTTTTACCATTGCACATGAGATTGGTCACAAGTGAGTGAGTTTAAGAAAATCAAAATAAATTTTAGAACCCCACTTTCGAACAACTTGTAACTACTGTGTGGAACGCCTGTTCTCAACCATATTTTACTGGCTTTTTGTCTGAATTCAATAGAAAATGTTATCATTTTGGGTATTGGGATAAATCATCTTAAGAACCAGAGACTGGTTAAATAATCTGATTCAGTGACTAGTATCCTTAGAGTGGTGAATGCACCACCTTAAGCTTTATTATACACATTTGAAATAACTTAGCTATAGCACGGTCTACTCAATACCCAGTTCCTCAAAGTCAAATTTTTCAAATGATATTTTATTTTCTCAAGTGATTACGTATTTATATTAAAATCACCATTGGCACCACTACCATAAGATGTACTTTGAGTTTTCACTCTTCATTCAGCTATGAGCATACCTTTTTCAGGCATACAGTTTGTACAATAATTGCTATGTAACTTTTATTTTCAGATGTACTAGTATGTCACTGAAAAAAAAAAAAGAAACCCTGATTTACAAGAGTAGTCCTACACTACTTGTAGAAGGTTCTGGAATTTTTAATAATTTTTTAAAAATAAATCAAGAGTAGTGAGATATCATCCTCACTACTTGTAGAAGGTTCTGGAGTTTTAAATAATTTTTTAAAAAAATAAATCTTTGCCAAAATTTATCTTATGACTCTCCTCCCTTCCCACCCTTTGATAGCAATATAACCCTTTCTTTATTTCAGACAATAGGCAATAGTAAATATAAAAGCCTGCTCGTGTGAAGGAAAAATTTGAAAACTATAGAAGGATAGTCAAATTTTTGGGACTAAAATAAGTAGCTTATTTGCAACAATTCCTAACATTTGTATGATTTAAGTTTTACAATCTGCTTTTATTGGTAGAGAACTGGATGGGGGAGATGGTCAAATAAAAATGTTTATTTTATACTTACCTCAGAAGTAATTACTGAGGTAAATCTGTAGTTCAGCGTTTTTTTCAAAATGGAGAGTAAAATTGGGTCAGTCTGTTGCATTACTTTACATTATTTTGAAAATTGCCATTCAAATTTTGTCAGATTAGTTCTGATTTATGTTAAATGCTAGTATCCAGCAAGTTTCAAACCTGACTCAGACAGGGGGAAGTCAATATTACACTTTTAATGAAGTCTTAAAAATATTGGTATTCTTGTTTCCATTGCAATAAACAGCAGGGGAACAAAAGGGAAAACCCCTCTTAACCAGGCAGTTTATCTTCAACTCACTTAAAAATCTGGCTCATTAATGACTGTCATAATCTTATGCAGCCAGACTGAATTTAATAGGTTCTGTTGGATTCAATTAAATTGAAAGGGTAGGACAAGTAACATACAATGGATGAATAATGTGTATATGAGAACACTGTTACCTCATGCAGTCACAAGTTAATATGAACATATGCATTCTAAGTCCCATACTTCAATGTACTTAAGTAACCAACATGAGGGTTTATCTCTTTCTGTGTCTTTTATTAAGATTCTATCTGAGCTATTCTCAGGCTTCCTAAATTTTTTTTGTTGGCCTTATGGGTAATTCCTTTGATTCTTCCTGAGATGAATTGTTTGTACTGTGTGCAGAAGAATTGGAAAAGAGAAGTAAAATATACCTCTTAAGATTTATGTGCCTTGAAATAACTTTATTTCAGACCTAATTCTTTTTTGATACTATGAGTATTAAAAATTGTGGGCAAAATCCACAAAACCTTTATGTTGAGAACCAAAAGAAATTACTCCTTCTGAAATATTATTTGACAGACTAAAACTATTAGCTTTCTTTTCATGTCTTGTTGATTACTATGTTCCTATATCCCCATCCCCTTTCCAGTAGACAACTAGGCAGGATATATTTAACATACTATCTTTTTCAGTATGTCAAACTACCATTGGGTCAAGGAAAATCAATTTAGTGAATGAAGATCCCTTTCCTTCCTTTTAAGATGTTAGGGTTTATCTTTGAGGGTCTTAGCAAGTCAACTCTGGCAAAACCTGTGCCATCATTAAAGTACAGTATTCACTGTTATTTTGGAAACAAAGTAATAGCCATGGTAAATATCCTCAAATATACTTTCCAGATATAGTATAGTAAAAAAATGTTTAAGAAAGGACCAAGTACAGGGCCTTTCTTTTTTTTCTTTTTTCTTTTTTTTTTTTTTTTTTGCAGAAGAACTGGGGTGTAGGTTCACTGGTGGGGGTAGGGGTGGTGAAAGGATTCATCACAGACAGAGTGGGGAGCAGAGCAGAAGGATCTACTGAAATACACTGCTGAGGGGAGCTGCAGGCAAGACAGAAGTGGTCTGCTGTGCCACATGTGGGTTGGGGATCAAACTCAGGCCGTCGTGGTGATAGCTCTGACTTAACCACTAGAACACCACGGAGGCCCCAAAATAAGTTTTTATAACTCTTATTGTTTGGTGGAATGGATGTTAAGTGATCTCATAGTATCTTCAGATTTATCACAGTTAAGAATATTTATTACCATGAATTACTGAGAAATGCCCCTGTGAGTCACTAAACTGAATATTTTCTACCATTCTTTAAATTGTGTAGCATTTAGTTTTAACCTCATGTTTAATTATGTTTTAAACAGACATGGGATAACTTTTTTTTCTGCAAGGTATTAGTGTTCACTTTTATTTTCTCCATGCTTTTGTGAAAGTGATGAATTTATTTTCTTGTGAAATGAAAAATTGAGTTTATATCTAATTTTAATGTAGGCTATGAGCCAATAGCACTTAATGGAAGCTTATAGACTAGAATGTCCTTTGAATGATTTTTAAATTGATTATATAGTTGTCGTAGATTTCAGAAATTGGAAAATTATGATGTTAAAGAGGGGTGGCAAGAATTCAACCAGGTACCTAGTACTTTGATTAAAAAAGCTATCTAAGGTATTTACCCTGTAAAAAGATAATCTTAAAAAAAATCTCCTAATAGTCATATTTTTAGAGATGCATTTTGAACTTTGTGGGGCTGAAGAGACAGAACTTTTTAAATGTTTTTAAAAGAAAGATAAGCAAGAATAGCACCATATTGATGTATGACTGGAAATTTATTATGCTGCTCTCTCCACTATTGTATATACTTGATTTTTTTTCACAAAAAAGTTTAGGTCCTGAGATTGTAAATCTTTTCGATGTGACTTAACTCATTTATTAATTGTGATTGAGTGAACCATAACTGATTTTGAGAGACTTTAAGGTAGTATTAAAAGCTTCATTGAAGGCTGCAGGGTTACATCAGTCTTGCTTTAGGAAATCATTCTAATATCAGTGTATTTTCTTACTGAACAAATACTTCTATAGAAGATTGATTAGGAGATGAATTTTTGTAAAAGGAGAAGTGTGACAAGACTTCAGGTTAAAATGACAAACTAGATATCTGTGTTAGGAAGCTCTTACATCTGATTTCTTTAATCCAAGCTTCCCTTTTCTTTCTGTAAGTGCCTACATGCCTTTAAATGCTTGATCAGTACTGTGCTTTCATAATAGCCAATAATTTTTTTAATATATTTTTATTGTTTTTTATGTCTTTTACATTTTGGATTCCCGTTGGGTAGCTCACCACCAATTCACCCGTGATCCTTCTCCATGGTCCCTTGTGTTCTTTTCTATTCCATTTTGTGCCCTTATCCTCCCCTCCCTACCCGCTGAGTGTCTCCTATTTGGTTTCCTTATAGTCCTGTTATAAGTGAAACCATTCGATATTTTTCTTTTTCTTTCTGGCTTATTTCACTGAGTATGATTCCCTCTAATTCCATCCATGTCGCTGCAAATTGCATGTGTTTGTCTTTTTTGAATGCTGAATAGTATTCCATGGTGTATATGTACCACATTTTCTTGATCCAATCATCTATTTTTGGACATCTAGGTTGCTTCCATACCTTTGCTATTGTGAACAGTGCCGCAATGAACATACAGGTGCATGTATCCTTTCGGATTACTGTTTTTGTGTCCTTTGGGTAAATCCCCAAAAGTGGTATTGCTGGGTCGTATGGGAGCTCCATGTTTAGCAGTTTGAGGAATCGCATACAGCTTTCCATAGTGGTTGGACCAGTTCACATTCCCACCAGCAGTGTAGAAGAGTTCCTTTTTCTCCACATCCTTTCCAGCATTTGTTGTTGCCTGTATTTTTAATGTGTGCCATCCTCACAGGTGTGAGGTGGTATCTCTTAGTGGTTTTGATTTGCATTTCCCTGATTATAAGTGATGTTGAGCATTTTTTCATGCATCTGTTGACCATTTGCTTTTCTTCTTTGGAGAAGTGCCTTTTGAGATCTTCTGCCCATTTTTTGACTGGGTTGTTGGCTTTGTTTTTGTTGAGTTGTGTGAGTTCCTTGTAAATTTTTGTTATCAGTCCTTTATCAGATGTATTGTGTGCAAAGATCTTTTCCCAGTTGGTAGGGTGTCTGTTAGTTTTGGCTAATGGCTCTTTTGCTGTACAGAAGCTTTTTATTTTGATGTAATCCCATCTGTTTATCTTGTCTTTCACTTCCTTCACTTTGAGGTATG
>PVIJ01002285.1:79136-165649 GCA_004024925.1 Scalopus aquaticus
TGCAGGGTGTGAGGTAGTAGTCTAGCTTCATTTTTTTGCATGTGGCTGTCCAGTTTTCCCAGCACCATTTATTGAATAGACTGTCCTTGTTCCACTGCATTTTCTTTGCTCCTTTGTCAAAGATTAGTTGTTCATAGATATGTGGCTTTAATTCTGGGTATTCTATTCGGTTCCATTGGTCTTTCTGTCTGTTTTTGTTACAGTACCATGCTGTTTTAATTATTATGGCTTTGTAGTATAGTTTGAAATCAGGGAGTGAAATTCCTCCGTTTTCTTTCCTTTTAGTTAGTAGGGCTTTAGCTATGCGAGGTTTTTTGTGGTTGCATATGAATTTCATCAGTAGTCGATCTATTTCTTTGAAGAATGTCATTGAGATTTTTATTGGAATAGCATCTAATTTGTAAATTGCTTTTGGTAGGATTGCCATTTTGATAATGTTAATTCTTCCAATCCATGAGCAAGGGATGCTTTTCCATCTTCTTATGTCTTCTTCTATTTCTTTCAACAGAGTTTTGTAGTTTTCTTTGTATAAGTCCTTTATGTCTTTTGTTCTTTGTGTAAGTCCTTTATGTCTTTTGTTAGATTTATTCCCAGATATTTGATTTTTTTGGTTTCGATTTTGAAGAGGATGGATTTCTTAATTTCTTCTTCAGATTGGGTGTTTGCATATCTGCAAATAGACAGCTTAATTTCTTCTTTTCGTATTTGGATCCCTTGAATGTCTTTCTCTTGTCTAATTGCACAATAGCCAATAATTAACATAAGCTAAGGTACTCGAGACTTTAATAACTTTGTCTAGTATTGGTTTCAAAATAATGTTAGTCTTATAAAATTAGTTAGGAAGTATTCCATTTTCTGGAAGAGTTTTCTTTTCCATGAATACATCTTATATGTAGGTTTTCTTTACATACAACGAAAATGCATACATTTTGTGTAATGTTCTATGAGTTCTGGCAAATAAATGCATGTAACCATTTCACCACAACTGCAATCAGGGTCTCAACATTTCCATTACCTGAAAAAGTCCCAATACCTTTTTATAGTTGATCTCCACTCTGTACCTCCATATCCTGGCCTTGGACAACCACTTATCTACTTTCTGTTTTCGTAGATTAGATTTGTCTTTCTACACTTTAAATTGGCTTATATAGTGGGTCCTCTTCTCTGTCTAACTTCTGTACCTCAGCATATTGATTTTGAAATACATCCATTTTGTTATGAGCATCAGTAATACTTTTTTCCCCTGTATATTATTCTCTGTCACAACAGCATATATCACACTTCAGGTTGCTTCAAGTTTGGGGCTATTATGAATAAAACTGCTATGAACATCCATGTATGTATTTGTATGGACATATACTTTCATTTCTCTTGTGTGGTGCTGTTTTTTCAAATAAAACAAACTTTTGTCAAATGGTTATACTAGTTTGTTTTCCCACTAAAAATCTGTGAGAATCAAATTACTTCCAAATCCTCCCTGACATTTGTTAATTTTAAGTATTTTTTATTTCAGTCAGTATTTTGCATTTTAGTAGCATCTCATTGTGGTTTTAATTTATTGATCGTCTTTTTTCTGATAAATAATATTTTTTGCCTCTTTTTTTATTGTTATTATTATTTATGTCTTTTACATTATTGTGTATCCCCCAGAGGCTTCCCACCACCAATTCACTCGTGAACCATCACTATAGTCCCTTGTGTTCTTTTCTCCCTCCTTTTGAGCCCTTCCCCTTTCCCTTCCTCGCTGAATGTCTCTCTCTTATTTGGTCCCCCTGTATTCCTGCTATGAATGAAACCATTCAATATTTTTCTTTTTCCTTCTGGCTTATTTTGCTGAGCATGATCCCTTCTAGTTCCATCCATGTTGCTGCGAATTGCATGTGTTTATCTGATAAATAGTATTTGTGGTGATGAGCATCTTTTCATGTGCTTATTTGCTCAGATATATTCTTTGAATATCTATTCATATCCTTCTTCCATTAAAAAAAAAACTGAGGTGTTTTCTTCTCATTGAATTGTAAGCATGCTCTTGGTAAAAGTCTTAATCATATATATAGAATGTGAATATTTTCTCCAATGCTGTTGCTTGCCGTTCATTTTTTTAATCACTTGTGGAAAGCATAATTTAAAAATTTTGATTGAAGTCTAATATGGTTTGTGCTTTTTGTGTCCTAAAAAATCTTTGCCTACTTCAAGATTGCACAAAATTTTTTCTATATGTTTATCTAGAAATTTTATATTTAAATCTTTTTATATAGTTTTTATATTTAAATCTATGATCCATTTTGATTTAATTTTTATGTATGATGTGAGGTAAGAGTTCAGATTCCTTTTTCCCCATATGAATAGATCTTTATTTTAATAACATTTATTTTTTTTAAATTGGCTTGTTTATATTTTTCTTGTAATGCATTTATCTAGTTTGGGTATCAGAATAAAATAGCCTTATAAATTAGTTAGAAAGTGTTCTATTTTTTGGAAGATTTTGTATAGATAAGGTTAATGTTATTTTTTTCTTTAAATGTTTAATAGAATTCACCAATGACACCATTTGAGCCTGAAATTTTCTTTGTGGGAAGGTTTTTAACTAATAATTTAAATTTTTATTAGATATGGGATAATAAATTATCTAGTTTTCTGAGACTTTAAAAAATACTTCTCTTGAAGTATTTGATTCATTAGCTAAGTTGCAATTTATTTTCAGTTTTTCATAATATTCTCTTATATTTTTAAATGTCTGAAATAGAAGTAATGATGTCCCAGCGTTCATTCCTGGTATTTGTAATTTATGTTTTCTCCTTTTTTTCTTTTTTTTTCAGCTTTTTTGATATATAAGTGACATATAACATTGTATAAGTTTAAGGTATACAATGTGATGATTTGATATGCATATATATTGTGAAATGATTACCATGATAAGGTTAGTTAACACAACCATCACATCATATAATTTACTTCTTTTTGCATGTGTGGTGAGTACATATAAGGTTCACTCTCAGCAACTTTCAAGTTTACATTACAGTATTCTAAACTACAGTCACAATGTTTTACATGAGATTCTTAGAACTTATTCATCTAATAGCTAGTAGTTTGTATACTTTAGACATCTTCCCATTTTTCTCACACCCCCAACCCAGACATCCACTAATCTAGTTTCTCTTTCTATGAGCTTAATTTTTTTCAAAAGTGAGATCATATAGTATTTGTCTTTGTCTGACATTTCACTTAGCATAATGGCCTCAAGTTTCATCCTGTTGCAAAAGACAGAATTTCCTTCCTTTTTAAATACCAAATAATGTGTTATTATATATATATATATATATATATATATGTATATATACACACACACACACACACACACACACACACACCACATTTTCTTTATCCATTCATCCATTGTTAGACAGTTGTTTCCATATCTTGGCTATTGTGAATAATGCTACAATAAACATGGGGAACAGATATTGCTTCAAGAAAATGATTTCATTTCCTTTGGTTATGTCCTTATAGTGGGAATGTTGGATCACAGGACACTGCTTTTATTCTTAGATTTTTTTTAAAGAACCATTATACCGTTTTCTATAGTGACTGTATCAGTTTATATTTCTGCTATTAGTGTTCTTTTCTCTATATCCTTGCCAGGATATAGAGAATCATGCCTTTTGATAGTAATGTGATAGTCATGCCTTTTTGATAGTAATGTGAAGTAAAATCTCATTTTGTTTTTGATAGGCTTTTTCCTGATGATTTGTGATTCTGAGCACCATTTCATCTACCTGTTGACCATTGTATGACTTCTTTAGAAAAATGTCCTTTGCTCAATTTTTAATTTTTGATTATGGTCATTTTACTTTTCATTATTCTTTTATCTATTTTAAAATTGAATTATTCTTATTGGTATATGAGTTTCTTGTGTAATTTGGATGTTGACTCCTTATTTAGATGCATGGTTTGCAGATATTGTCTCCCAATTATGGGTTGCCTTTTTACTTTGTTGATATTTTATTTTGCTGTGAAGAAGTGTTTTAGTCCCACTTATTTATTTTTGCTTTTGATCCTTGTGCTTTTGGTGTCACAACCAAAAAGTCTTTGTCAACACCAGTGTCAAGGAGCTTTCCCCCTGTGTTTTCTTCTAGGGATTTTATGTTTTCAGGTCTTATATTTAAGCCTTCAATTTATTTTGAGTTCATTTTTGTTAGTGATGTAAGGTAGGGTCCCACTTTCCCAGTTTTCTTTTTCTTCTTCTTCTTCTTCTTTTTTTTTTTTTTTTGGATCCTAATGTCCAGTTTCTCTAAAAGACTATCTTTTCCCTATGAATATTCTTGACACCCTTTTCAAATATTAGTTGTCTGTATATGCATGCATTTTTTTCTGAGCTCCTTATTCTGTTCCACTGTTGGATATGTCTGTTTTTATCTGGTGCCATTTTGTTTTGGTTCCTAGTGCTCGTAATGTAGCTTGAAATCAGGAAGAGTGATGGCCCCAACTTTGTTCTTACTCAAATTGCTTTGACTCTTTTGGGTCCTTGTGGCTCTTTATAATTTTAGGATTATGCTACTCATGTGAAAAATGCTATTGAAACTTTGATAGTAATTGTATTCAATCTATAGGTACTTTTGGGTAATAAGGATATCTAAACAATTAACTCTTCTTATCCATGAATATGGGATATAGTTCCATTTATTTTCTCTTCAGTTTCTTTCATCAATATCTTATAGTTTTCAGTGTGCAGATCCTTGTCACCTTGGGTGAACTTATTTTTAAGTATTTTATTGTTTTTGATGCCATTATAAATGGGATTGTTTTCTTTATTTCCTTTTAAATTTTCCATTAGTTAGCGTATTGATACAACTGATTTTTATATGCTACAATTTCACTGAATTTTTAGTAGTTTTAATAGTTTTTTTGTGACATATTCAGCATTTTTCTATACACAAGATTATGCCATTTGCAAAGAGAGACAATTTTACTTTCTGATTTGGATGGCTTTTATTTTTTTTCTTGCTTGATTGGCATGGTGGAGCGGGCACCCTTGTCTTGTTTCTGATTTTAGAAGAAAAGTGTTCAACCTTTCACTATTGAGTATAATGTCTCCTGAGGATTTCCCAGATATGATCTTAATTATGTTGATGTATGCCTTTTACTACTCACTGTGTTGTGAATTTTGGTAATGAATGGAGTTTGAATTTTTCAAATACTTTTCTTGCATCTACTGAGATGAACATGTGATTTTATTCTTTCAATCTATTAATGTGATATATAACATTTTTTGATTTGCATATGTTGAGTCATCCTTGCATCCCAAGGATGAATCCTACTTGATCATTGCCTATGATCTTGTAAATGTGTAAATGTGCTGATGAATTTGGTTTGCTAGCATTTTGTTGAGAATATTTCTATCTAAATTCCTTGTCATCAATGTAGGTTATTAGTCTGTACTTTTCTTTACTTGCAGTATTCATATCTTGTTTTGATATCAAAGTAATACTGGCTTATAAAATTGATGTAAGAGTCTGCATTCCTCTTCAGTTTTGGAGAAGAATTGGAAAGTATTGGATTATTCTTACTTACTTGGTTAAATTATTGGTTAAAGTCACCAGTGAATCCATTTGGTTCTCAGATTTCTTTGTTAGGAGGTTTTGATTACTGACTAGTCTCCCTCATTATTGTTCTGTCCAGAATTTCTATTTCTTCATGATTCAGTCTTGGTAAGAGGTTATATGTTCCTAGGAATTTTTCTACTTCTTCTAGATTATCCAATTTGTTGGCATATAATTGCTCTTAGTAGACTCAGATGATTTTTTTGTATTTCTTTGGTATTAGTTGTAATATGCCTTTTTCCTTTGTGATCTTATTTTTTTTTCTAGTTAACCCTACTAAAGGTTAGTCAGTTTTGTTTATCTTTTGAAAAAATCTTGATTTTATTGATTGTTTCTATGATTTTTCTAACCTTTCATTTATTTCTGCTCTGATATTATTTCCTTCCTTTTATGAAATTTGGGCTTACTTATTTTCCTATTTGTTTTAGGCATATATTAGTTTCTTAATTTGAATGCATCCTCTTAATGTGAGCTCTTAATATGAGCATCCCTCTTGGAGATGTTCTTGCTGCATGTCATAAATTGGTATGTTATGTTTCCATTATGTTTGCCTCAAAATAGTTTTGTATTACCCCTTTGATTTCTTCTTTGACCCATTGATTGCTCAGTAATGTACAGTTTAATGTCCACATAGTTCTGAATTTCTTGCTTTCCTTCCATTGTGGTTTTTAGTTTCATACTATTGTTGTCAGAAAAGAGACTTGATATGATTTAATCTGAAATTCTTTAAGACTTTCACTGTGACTTATCTACCATGGAGAATGCTTTTTGTCTCTTAAGAAGACATGTATTGGGCCTCCCTGGTGGTGCAGTGGTTAAGTGCTGTGCTGTGGAGCTGTCGGCAGTAACGACGCAGGTTCGATGCTTGGCTGGGGAGATTCCCACATGGTGTGGCAGACCTCTCCTGCCTCGCCCGCTGCTCCCCTCAGCAGTGTATTTCCATCGATCTGCCTGTGCTGCTCCCCACTCTATCTCTGGTGAACCCTCTTGCCGCCTCACACCTCTGGCCTGTACCCCAGCTTGTATGCATAAATAAATAAAAATCTTTAAAAAAAAAAAAGAAGACATGTATTCTGCTACTGTTGGATGAAATATATATATATATCTTTTAGGTCAGTTTGGTCTAAAGTGCAGTTCAACTCTGTTTCTTCCTTGATTTTTCTGTCTGGATGACTGTTGAAAGTGGATATTGTTGTCCCAGCTATTATTTCTGTTTATATTTCCTTTTAATTTTGTATTTGTTTCATATATTTAGGTGCTCCAATACACCTATAAATATTTGCAATTATTTCATATTTTTGATGACTTGACCCCTTTATTGTTACACAAGATCTACAGTTTGAGTTGAAGTATATTTTTTGTAATATAGGTTTAGCTATCCACAGTGTCTTTTTGTTTACATTTGGTTAAGATGTATCTCTTCAGTTTGATACTATGTGTATCTTTAAAGCAGAAGAGAATCTCTGAAGGTACTATATAGTTGGGTCTTTTAAAATAATTTTGTTTAGCCATTCTACTCTTTTGATTGGATAATTTAAATTAAATTAACTATTAAATTAACTATTCATGGGTAATGTTTTAGTAATGCCATCTTCATTGGTTTCTAGATGGTTGTAATTCCTTTGTTCTTTTTGTATCTTCTTAGACATTCTTTTGTGAATTGCTCATTTTCTGTGGGACTGTGCTTTGATTTCCTTCTCTTTATTTATTTATTTATTTATTTTGTTGGGGGGGTATCTATTGTAGGTTTTTACTTTGATTACTAGAAACCTCACCTAAAAAGATAGTTATAGTCTATTTTAAGTCAATAATTACCTAACTTTGATCATATATGAAAACTTTACCCTTTTACTTCCCTTTCATATTTTGATGTCATAATGTATGTATTTTATCTAGTGTATCAGTTGACAAATTATTTTAAGTGTAGTTATTTTTATAGTTACATATTTCTTGTTAATTAATATATATAAAACTTAAGTAACACACAACCATGTTACAATATTGGAATATTCTGAATTTGACTATATACTTACTTTTACCAGTGTTTTATATTTTCTGGTGTTTCATATAACTTATATAAGGCAGATCTAGTGGTGATAAACTCCCTAAGGATTTTGGTTTTTTTGTTTTGTTCTGGGAAATTATCGCTTTTCATCTCTTAAGGACCACTTTGTCAGATAGTTTTTATCTAGTAGGTAGTTTTTAATCTTTTAACACTTTAAGTAAATCATCTCACTTATTCCTGATTGCAGGTTTTCTTTGAGAAATCTGCTGATAGTCTATAAGGGTTCCCTTAATGTGTAGAATCTTTTTCTTGTGTTGTGTCTGATTTTAGACAGGTTTTATTATAATTTGTCTTGAAAAGATATTTTAGAACACACACAATCTTCATGAATTTGTTCAGATCTCTCCCTAGATTTGGAAATTCCTCATACATTATTCATATAAATAAGCTTTGCCAATTTCTTCCCCTCTTCTCCCTCTTGGACTGCGATAATGCACAGATAATTTATTTTAATAATATCCCATAATTTAGTCTTGCCCCATGTTTTTCATTCTTTTTCTTTTTGTTCCTCTGAAGGGACAATTTTAATTGTCTTTTAGTTCATTCATTATTTCTTCTGCTTGGTTCTGTGCTGTTGAAGTAAGTTTTCTATTTTGTTTTTTCAGTTCAGTAATTGAGTTCTCCAGTTTCAGGACTTATATTTGTGTTTTCTAGTGGTCTCTACTCTCATTTTGTTCATGCATTGTTTTAAAATTTTCATTTTGTTGTCTATCTGTATTTTCTTGTAGTTCACTAAATTTCTTTAAGAGGATTATTCTAAATTCTTTGTCAGTCATTTCCTAGATCTCATTTCTTTAGCGTCAGTTATTGGAGTTTATTAGTTTCCTTTGATTATGGAGGATTACATTTGATCTTTATATCCTTGCTTTGTTATCTTTGAATTTGAGGAAGCCATATCTTTTCCAGTCTTTCTGGGCTAATTTTCCAGTTGTGTTAGGCTAATGATGTGCTTCTTCATCATGGCTGGTTGTCATATATGCTGTGTGGCTGCCCAGTATATCTGACCAGACTTCTTGATTGGGTGGGATTAGTGAATTTCTTCTTTATGTGTGTAGTTCTCTAGAATGTGCTCAGGGGCTAGGACATGGACTGCTGGGGAAACAAACCTGGCAGAACTACTGATCAAGTTGGCCAGAAGATGCTACAGGCTCAATTCTGTAGATGAGCAGAATCACTGGTTGTAATTTCTGTTCGGGAACCATCACCAAGAATATGGAGAGCTCACTGCTGTGAGCCTTTCTCTATTTCTTTGTCTCCAGCTGATTTCCTAGTGATCCTTGTAAAAAATTATTTTTGGGCCTCCTGCTTATCATCTTGCAATATGGGCGGATCTGGATTTCTAGTGGAGAAACTTTAAGTCTATAGGAAACTCCCCTCACTCAGACTTAAAGTACTACTCTGGCCAGAGTGAGGGGCCATGTGGTCAAGATGAAATTGTTTCTTTTCCCTTTCTGATATAGTTTTTTTGGTTTTTGTGATCCAAGGAAGCATTTTAACCTCGACTTCAGGTTCTGAGATCATCACAGAGGGATCATATCTATGGGTATTTGTTACTTGCTCTATTGAGGGGGTCAAAGTAGTGAACCACTCCTATCATTTGCTGATGTCGCTCATTTTTTCTTGACTAATGTAGCTATCTATTTATTAATTTTGTTTTTTTTTAAAAACTTCTGATTTCATTGGTTTTCTCTGTTTGCTCATTTCATTGATCTATTTTTTATAATTTCCTTCCTTTTGCTTTTTGTTTTATTTGCTCTTCTTTTAAAAAATTATTTTAACACTTTGTGTACTGGTGCCCTTTAAATTTACCAGTCCTTGGGGCCAGCCATTTTCTGTGCCACCGCATGAATGGTATAAGCATTCAATAAAACACACAGAGCTCCTGAAGTACTGGATATATTTTAATGAAATTTTAAATGCAGAGAGATTATATACCAGAGTAATCAATTAGAATGTGGTGTTGTTCAAAACATGTCCCTCTATGGAGTGGAACACAACAAAATCCACAAATAAAGCAGGTTCACTTCTCTTTTTCTTGGCTGCACTTACTCTACATGGTTTCTGAGGAATTTTCTTGCTCCCAGCACTATTTTCTCTACTTGATGCTTTTTCATGTCCATTGAAAGTCTTCCTGGTGGGTCTATCTTAGGTGCATGCCTTGTAGGAGAAATGTGAATGTTTTTCTCTCGTGTGTCTGAGATGGGCTCTTCTGGGTTTGTGTCTGGCAATGAGATGGGCTCGTGTGTCTGAGATGGGCTCACCCAGTTTCTGGCTACTTCATGCAGGAATTTTTTATACCTAATTTGTTTTCCATTGAGCTCTACATACACCCTAAAAGAGTTGAATAGGGCACAGTGCAACAGATAAAGTACTGTCTTCTTTGACCACTTCGTGGTCTTTGTCATTATTGTGCAATATGACAGATATTGGTCCGCACGGTCTACTCCCTTTATATACTTGTATTCCGAGATGGACTCCCCTCCGGCTCCTTATTCCCTCTCCAGTTTTTCTATCCCTCTTCTCAGATTCTAGGAGCCATGAAGAATGAATAGTAGAGATCATGAGAACCCCCGCTTGTCTTTCCAAATTTGCACGAGAACATCTTTTTTTTTTTTTTTTTCGGAATGCTGACTGGCCTTTCTGTAGTTTCACGGATTTCAGACATTCAGGAAGACCTCTATTTACTCTGACTGCACCACAGATTCTTGTTCTGTTTTGGAGAAGTTTTTCAGCAATGCTTACACTATTATAATAGTTATCCACGTAAACATGGTGCCACGAACCTGTATTTGGCCCTAAAACTGACAGAATTGTATCTTCCAACTTATTACCCTCACCGGTATAAATTTGCAAATTGCAAATATATCCAGTGATCGCTTCACATACCATACGCACTAATATTCCGTATTTTGTCAGCTTGGCAGGGTTGTATGTACGAAAAGATAGTCGCCCTCACCATGGTCACGCCTTCATCAAGGTACAGTTCCTGCCTAGGTTTGTAGACACTTGCAAATTTCTTTAGAAGGTTGTTCAAAAGTGGTAAAACCTTGAATATCCTCCCTGAATTTTCTGAGACATCTTCATTATTTGAAAAATGCCATGCCTGCCATATTTGGCGGAACCTGTTTCTACTCATTGCCTTTGAAAATATAGGAGTTTCTGTTAGAGGGTCCAGTGTCCAGTAATCACTTATTCTGTCTTTGTGCACCTGCCCTATAAGGATAACCAAACCTAAAAATGTTTTCATTTCTCCAATGGTTATATCGTGCCGCTTCAAACTTTTAGGTGATTCTTTGCGTTTATGGGCATTTTGCTCATGATAATGATTTGATTCCTCCACTATCATCGAAAAGAGGTCATCCCCAATAAACAAACTAACTACGTCACTCACATTTTTTGGATCATGTGGAATAATTTTCACACCTTGTGTGTCAGCAAATGTTTCTAAAGCAGGAATAATGTCGTTGTCCGACCAAAATAAAACAGCGCCACTCTGTTAGTCACACTATTACTGTCCTCAACTTCAGAATCGCTGGAATACTGCAAAAGTAGAGCATGAAAAGTTCTTGGTAATTTTTATATCTTCATCACTGTCACTTGGCATTTCATTATTGTTTTCCTCAGAACTTCCATAAGTTCCTTCACAACTTGGGACATCAGACAAATTATCAGCAAAAACTTCATTTAAAATTTCATTTAAAATTTTTGCTCATTCCCCTTCTTTTATCAGCAGCCATGACTGTGTAATGGTAACAATAAATGTCACGGGTTAAAAAAACTGTAATATCTCTCATAAAACACCTTACACTTTCACCAAACCAATGTGTAAAGCTTCTAGACTGAGTACGATCAAAGAAATAGCTCCTAATAGTTCCAAATAAATCCACCGTGGCGTGAAAAACCGAGACTAGATGAACACGTTTAATACGTGAGCAGCCACCTGATACACGTACAAAACACGTGACAAAAACACGTACTAATACGTGAGCGGACCACAAAGTGTTAACAGAGAAACTTAGATCGTTAATTTTGTACCTCGCATAAATTAAGAGCTTAAATGTATACATTTCTTTAAAAGCCCTTTTTTAGCAGCACCTTACAAACTTTATTCTGCTGTATTTTCATTCAGGTGTGTGTGTGTGTGTGTGTGTGTGTGTGTATGATTCTTTCTTGGATTGAGGTCAGATAATATATTCTGTGACTTTTGTCTGTCTAAGTGTGATTTGCTGTATGATTCATCATCTTTTATATCTTGTGAGCATGTCTTACATCTTTGAAAAGAAAGTATTTCCTGCTGTTTATTGAAAGGAGTCCTAGCTGACTGGATCTATTTGGCTAATAATATTGTTCAAGTCTATATTTTTACAGCTTTTTTTTAGAACTGATCTATCAGTTTCTAACAGAGAAATGTTGAAATCTCCAAATGTGTGTGTAAAATTTTTATTTCTCTTTTAGTGTCTGTCAATTTTACTTCAATATTTGAAATTTTCTAACTAAATGCATTCATATTGAGGATTTTTATATCCTCTGAATGAATCAACCCTTCATCATTCTGAGGTGCCCTTAATAATATTACTTACTCTGAAATCAATGTTTCATTAGTGTGACTCCAAATTTCATCTTATTTCTTACATGATATATCCTTTTATCTTTTTATCAGGAACTTGACTGTGTCTTTTTATTTAAAGTGAACTTCTTGTGGATAACTTATTGTTGCATTTTGATTTTTTTTTAACTAACGTTTTCTATCCTTTAGCTCTATCTTTCTATCTTTTAGTTCTATCTCTTATTTTTAATGTAATTGATATTAGATTTTGGTCATAAATTGTGTTTATTTTCTAGTTTCTGTTTCATTTTACTTTTTTTCTTTTGTCCATTTTCCCTTCTAATTTATTGAATATTTAAAAATGTGTCATTTTCACTATTGGCTTAGTAACTATATCCCCTTTTTTGCTTGTTCTGTGGTTTATAATGTGGATCTTTAATTTATCACAACTTACATTCAAAAAAAATTATTGCACTCACCTGTAGTATATTACACTTCCTCTTCCTTTCATCCTTAGGTTATTGCTATCATACATTTTACTTCTTTACATATTGCAAATTCTGCTTGGATGTATTATTATTGTTATTTTAGATAGTCTTTCCAGAAATTAAAAATAAGAAGTGATGTATTTATATTTAAACATTTACCATTTTAGGTGCTCTTTTCATTCTTTCATGTAGATCCATGTTTTTGTTTATCTTACTATTGCCTGAAAATCTTTCCTTAGTATTTTTATAATGCAAATTTTCTGTTAACTTATTCCTTAATTTTAATTATTTGAAATTATTTAATTTACCTCCACTTCTGAAGGATACTTAACATTGAATTAGTATTCTCAATTGGCAGATTTTTTTGAACGAAGTCATCTGAAATTTAAAGGAATATGATGCATCATTATGACCACATGGAGTTTAATGATGCTGGGTGGTGAAATGTTAAAACAAAACATTTTCAGATGGAATTTGTAGGGGATTAGAAGTGGGTGATGGTAGAAATTAATTAATTATTACTCCCAATATTATTTGGGGGGGGTCATTTTTATGTTCCAGAAGTGTGTTCCTCCCTTTCTCTCTCTTTCCCTCCTTCCGTCCTTTCCTCCCTTTGTTAAATTTTGGATAGTATATGATTTCTCCCCTCAGGTGTATTTCTTGTGGTTCTCCCACCACCACAGCATACATGACCCATCACCACAGTCCCTTGTGCTCTTCCCTCCCTTGGTATGATCCCTGTCCCTCTCCCAGCTGTATGCCCCAGATCTGTGGTCAGCCTACAAGTTTTGTCTTTTTTCCCCTGACCCTTTGGATTCTCTAGATTCCACATATAAGTTAAAATATCCAGCATTTCTTTTTCTCCCTCTGGCTCACCTCACTTAGAATAATCCCTGCCAGCTCCACCCGTGTTGCTACACATGGCATGAGTTTATCTTTTTTGATTGTTGAATAGTATTCCATTGCGTGTATATAACACTTCTTGTTGAGCCAGTCATTTGTTCTGGGGAATTTAGGTTTTTTCTTATCTTACGTACTATAAATCATGTTGCAATAAACATAGGGGTGCAGGTTTCCTTTCAAATTAATGTTTTTGTTCCGTTGGGTAGATTCCTAGGAGTGGAATTGCTGAGTATTATGGTAGCTCCATTTTTATTATTTTGATGAACCTCCCCACAGCTTTCCCTAATGGTTGGACCAGTTTAAATTCCCACCAGCAGTGTAAGAGAGTTCCTTTTACTCCACATCCACACCAGCATTTGTTATTGCCAGTTTTTTAAATATGTGCCATTCTTACTGATGTGAGATGGTATCTTATTGTTAACCATTAAATTAATAGTTAAGTCTTTCTTTGATATGCACTAATGTTAAAAAAATAGTTAAGACCAGTATGGTAATTACTGTATTAAGTATCTGGAATTACAGAATAAAGTGAGTATACGTGTGTGTGTGTGTGTGTGTGTGTGCGCGCGCGTGCGCGTGCTATAGAAATAATAAAATTAATGAATTGGAATTAGAATTTAGTCTCTATCAACTTTAGGAACTTTGATAGGGCACCCCCTCACTTTGCTGAAAAAATGAAGAAATGAATTGGTAGGTAAATGCCATCATACTAATTGGTTGATATAAAATTCAGCTGCTATAAACTAATTCAGCTACATTTTGCCCATAGCACAAGAAAGATTAATACCATCAATATCCTTGTTCTATCTACCTTCTCTGTCTTTGCCATTATTATTGCACATATACCCCAGCCTCAAAATCTTTATGTATTTCTTGTAGCTTGTTTCCTCTGGTCTAAGGAAAACAGTTTAAAGTACTAGTAGAAAAAAAATTATGAAAGTATTACAGTGACTCATTATCTTTTGGAAAACACAACTTTTGATTCAAAAGTGTTAATATTAAATGTAAGCATTGTTTTATACAATTATGGAAAGAGGCCTCAGATTCTTTTAGACACCAGCTTAATTGAATATCGTCCTAAATAAGTCAAAAAGTAGAACTGAGTTCCAAACTCTGTTAGAAAACACATGAGCGGATTCTAAAAACTATCCTATTGGGTAATATTCAAAGTAGAACTGAGTTCCAAACTCTGTTAGAAAACACATGAGCAGATTCTAAAATCTATCCTATTGGGTAATATTCAGTCTAAAAATGTTTGCCAGATGTGGGTATAAAAGACTCTGAGTCCATCCCTTAAATTTTGTCTTGCTTTGTTACAAGTGAGTCATAGCCAAGAGCCATTATGAATGAGAACAGAGAGAAAATGATTACAAATGGAAAATAATTCTAAAAAAAGACATCTTTTTTTCTCTTGTATTTTTCTTCTACAAAAGAAAGCCTAGTTTTGATATTTTATAGTTGTCACAATTTAGACCATAATTATCTCATCCCTTTTTAAAGTTGCTTTTTAACACGAAGCGTAATCATATTAAAAAACATTAGGATAATATTCTTTAATTGTTTAATTGTAAATTGTTATCTTTTCAAATAACTGAGTGCTCATAAATATAATTTTACTTTTAGTGGAAGAATTTTAAAGGACATCCTCTATGTATTAGCTTGTTTAACAAAATGCAAGACAGAGTTTAAAGTAACATGATTATGTAACAAAACAATGATATTGATATATTAGCAATATGATAAATTAGGATTGCTTAGATAAAAAATTGAATTAGGCATTCTGAGTTTCCTTAGCTTTAAAGTATGTTGCTTGTTTTAAGATAATGTCTTACAGTTTTAAAAAGTCTCTAGACTTAATGCACGTTAAGTTTTATATTCAGTAATCCATGTTTATTCATTTTCATTCTTAGAAATCTTCCACTAGAATCATGTACCAAAATCAAGAGTAAACTCTTATTTTGTAGTACAAAATACATTATATTAATTCAAAATGTTAAGAAGTCATTTCATATAGGGTTAAATGATGAAAAATATAATCACAAATGAACTGCCTCTTTTAGATCTTAAAAATAAAAAGATGTGTATATGAATATATACATATACATACATATATACAAATTTTATTTTGTTAAATTAAAAAGCATTCATATGAATAGATTTATGTATATAATAGATATTGAAGTTTTCCTTTCTTCAATATCTTGATTAGTTCTGGCCTACTACTTCCTAATATTATTTTGGAATCTTAGCATTAGTTTACATGAAAAATGTCTTAGGGTTTCAATTAACCTTTTCAGTGAAATAGTGTTAATCAGTGATTTGCATGATGCTTTAGTATTTCCCCTTGTACTGAATGAACACCACCTATCTTCATAATGGGTTAAAGTCTAGAACCTGGAGTGAACTTTAGTGAGCGGTTTTAGTGAGATTTTAGAGAAGATTGTGCTCCAGAGAAAAGAAACTGCTAGATGGGTGATTGATAAAATCATACCAAATGAAGAGTGCTTTCCTCCCTTTAATGGTATAACTGCAGTTCATAAGATTTTATGTTCTTTGAAATTGTATTTAGTAATACTGTTTGCATATGAAAAAAAAATTAGTAATCAGAATTTCAAACTCACACTTCCAGTTTTTTTTTTCCTAGAGAAATTAAATTACCAATGTTTGGATCAAACCTAATAAAACAAACAAAATTGCATCATCTTTTCATTTTCAGCCACACTCCAGAGCCACCTACTTCTCTATTTCTTTAGCCTTGACCTTGTATTTTTGCCTGTAGAACAATGTATAAGCATCAACTGTCCGTAACATGAGTACACAAAACCATGAGTAAAATAACACTCTAATAAAGTAACTTGAATAAAGTAACTACGTGTTTCTTTGCTGCAGACATTAGCTCCCCCCCCCCCAAACTGGGCTAGTTCCCAGTGTTTCCTGTTGTATAACCAACAGGGGTCTATTTAAAACAAATTATGTTGACTAATTAATTAAGCACATTATATCCAGTTCACATTGTGAGAACTTTACTAGTGTAGTCTGGCAACAGTACTTAGATAAAAGTTCAGTCAGGAAATTGTTAGTATCATGAGGTCCAGGGGATAACTGTGTATCCCATAGTGTGAAGTATAAGGAATCCTGGTTTACATAACCAGGAATTAATACCCTAAAGCCAAATAGAATTCTACTCAAAAAGAAGTGAAATACTTGTCAGGGTCTCAGTACCAGGACTAGATGAAATGAACAAGTAATTGGGTTACTAAGACTGATGGGTAACTTTGTACCTTTTTAAGAAGAAATAGAACCAGGCCTCCCTGGTGGCGCAGCGGTTAAGTGCTGCCCTGTGGAGCTGTCAGCAGCAGCAAAGCAAGTTTGCCACCCGGCCAGCCGGGGAGATAACCACATGCCGTGGCAGGCCTCTCCTGCCTTGCCTGCTGCTCCCCTCAGCAGTGTATTTCCATCAATCTGCCTATGCTGCTCCCCACTCTGTCTCTGGTGAACACTCTCACCACCCCACGCCTGTGGCCTGTACCCCAGCTTGTATGCATAAATAAATAAATCTTTTTTTAAAAAAAGAAATAGAACCAGAACCAACTACTATAATTGCCTCATAAACTAGACCAGAACTGGACCAACAGCACGCCATATTTTAATGTTGCTGCGCAAAGCTGCTAAGATTGGTTTCAATATCTTTTAAATTCACCCTGACAATGAACAAATTTGGTCCCAGAACCAACAAGTAGAGTTAAGCTCTCCTGCATGTTACATATGTAACTCTCATTAAGGTGAATTAATTACAAGAACAAGATGGGGTAGAAAAATATGAAGTTTGTCATAGTGAGTATGAAACACATGTCAGTCTATGGATCTCATGCTTTACAAGAGAATGTTTGTTAGATCTATATTTTGATCTTGTAGGTCTCCCCAGTTTTATACAACCTAAATTGCAGATTTTTAGTTCACTTCACTAAGCCACTAAGCCTTCCTCACCAATTATTAAATTCTGATTATATGCTGAGTATTATGAGTAAAACAAAATATAAAAAATTACTTTTCTGCTCAGTGAAGTAATTAGAACATATGACTAAAGAGTTACCTGGACAGATGTCCAGTTTTACTTGTGTGTTGTATGCATTGCCTGCTTTGAAACTCAAATAGTAACAACAAACCAACTAATTTATACATTATTTAAAAAAAAAAGGTTGATCTCGTAGAAGTTTTTGTAAGAAGATTCACAAGACTTCTAGTCCTTGAAGTCTTATTCATAGTGATTTTTATACTTAGTTTCACTGGATTTAAGATTCTTGTTAGCCATTATTTCATGTTATGTTGGTCGTTAATTGTCATCATTGAGAAATTGAGGTTAATATGATTTTTTACCATCATGAGTAATTTGTTCTTTTGTTCTGATACTCCAAAGCATACCTTATTTTTGAAGTCCCATAGTTCATCAAGATGTGTCAGTGTGGATTCATTCTATGTCAGTTTTTCCTAAGACATAGAATAGTTCACCTTAGATCAGATGTTGACAATTTTTTTACTCAAAAGTTTTCCTACATTTCCAAAAATTACTTTCTCTCTGTTTTATTATTTTTATTTTTTCCAACATATATTCCTATATTGGATTCCTTTACTTTGATCCTCTTAAAATTCTTTGTCCATTTTTATTTTATTTGCTATTTTTCATAATTGTGGGGAATGTATTCAGCAATTGCACTTCTTTTTTTTTTGCTATCTTAACATGGTCTTTCTCCTGTGATAATTTTATTCTCCTTTTCTCCCCTCACTTTCCTCTGATTGTTCATGTTTTCATCTCCTGTCTTGTCTTTCCTGATTGTTTGTATCTCTCTATTACATTCTTGCTTTTATAAAATGATAACATCATTAACTTTGTTCAAATTCATGTGTCCAATTTTATCTTCACTTTAGCAACATTTCTTTCCTGCCAAATTCCCTTCAGGATCTATTTGCATTTTCCTGTCCTTAAACAAATATTTATTTCTAGATCCACTTCTTGTTTCATTTGAATTGCACATCTTTGAATGATTTTGACTTTTCTGGATGAACTATTTGTAGAAGATTTATATTGGGTGGGGTCCAAAGCTACTTTTAAGCAGGAATTACTAATGATATACAGAAGTATACGAGGTTCAAGTTTTGAACACTGTCTTTCCTTGTAAAACTGCTAGCAAAGTCAAATCTCTGACCTTTTCCTCACTAACAGAATGCTTCCTGCAAATATGGTTTGTGTAACTCCCCACTTAACTCAGCCTACTCTTCATCTGGCAGCTAGATAAGATATATATTCCAACAATTTGCACCCTTATTCCAGTTGTTCATAAGGAGATATTGTTATTTTTACCCCTCATATTGTTACACTTTCGAGAAACATGTTCTAATCCTTTTAGCTTAGATCTTCAGTTATTATCTTCTCTGTCTCCATTCATCTTTGACTTTTCAGTATTCATACATTATGAGATTGTATTTTAGGGTTTTAGAAGTTTTCTATTTTTCATTTGATGGAGAGTTTTTTCCCTTGTGACTTTTGGAGACTATCTTACTCAATAATGTAGAAATAAGAATTATCCATTAAACTTTTAAGACAGGAGCAGAAATAATTGGATACGAGAGGGGAAATTTCTTTCCTTCCCAGGAAATAATGAAGATTTGCAACTAAGTCTCCTACAACTATTGTGCTATTAAGATCCCTGTGTCACTCACTGCCAACAGTTTGTGCAGGCCAGAGGTGTGTGGGGGGAGTGAGAGGATTCACCAGAGAAAGAGTGGGAGCAGAACAGGCAGATTGACTGAAGTACACTGCTGAGGAGAGCAGCGGGAAAGAAAGAGAGGTCTTCTGCGCCATGTGGGAAGCTCCCTGTCCAGGGATGGAACTCAAGCTGCAGTGGCTCAGGATAGCTTCATAGTGTGGAGACTTAACCCCTTGTGCCACCAGGGAGGCCCAAATAGGTTATTAATTTTATTGATTACCAGGTTTTTTTATTTATAACATGAGAGTTAGTATATATTTCTTGTATGTTCGAGGTGAAATTGTATCATGTAAGATAACATTTCATGATGTATGATAATTTAAAAAATTTTAGAAATGTATTATATCATTGATTGATTCCATAGTATTTTTAACATAAATACTATGTTTTCTTAGAGGATCAGGTCTATCTTGATGGAAGACGTATGTTGATAATGCTAATAAATGATCAAATAAGGAAATAAAGGGTATTTTTTTCCTCACTTTTTTCTTTTGTGTATCTTATGTTTCTATCTTATTAAAACAGTTTTGGTATGAACCATGATGGAATTGGAAATTCTTGCGGGACGAAAGGTCATGAAGCAGCAAAACTTATGGCAGCTCATATTACTGCAAATACCAATCCTTTTTCCTGGTCTGCCTGCAGTCGAGACTATATCACCAGTTTTCTAGAGTAAGTAATCTTTGGAGAGTGATGATAAATTGCTCTAGAAGCCATTGGTAGAAGTGTAATATATAGTACCGCAAGCTTTGCATAATGAGTAACTTTTATGGGATCCAGTGGTATTTCAGGCTGTTCCTCAAATAGTTTAATATATCATTATAGTAAGTCTTTCCCCTTAGTATAGTACTTACTGAATAGGTTAGAAGAACTAGAGCAAGGATATAAGAAAGTTTAATAATGTATTAGAAATATTCAGTAAGTGGGAATCATTGTGAGAAAGAATTTAGATTTACTTAATTTCATAGATCCTAGCCCAGCATTAATTCAGTGACTATATATTTCATTTTGTTGATGGAAAAACTGAATTTGATAGGCATGTCAAAGTATCTAATAGTAACAAACAACAACAACAAAAACCCAAACACCCAGGAAATGAAAATGAAAAAATTTAAATTTGCATCTGAAAATTTATTAAGCGGCATTTTTAAAAAACAGTTTGGAAGTTTCTTTGATGGTTCTTTAATGTATATCCTCAGAATCTGTATTTAAATGTGAAGAATATAAATTCACTCAGGTGTTAAGTGAAGAGGATGTTCTATATCTCATCTGTCTAGGGCTTTAGAATTGGACTTTGGAAAAGATAGATTTAGGTTTTAGTTTCTGTCTGTAAAACCTCAGGCATGTTATCTAAACTTTTTATCTTCTCTGACCCCCATTTGTTAAGTAAGTTTAGGTAGTAATACTTAAAGATCAGGTTGTTATCTATGTAATTGTGTAGAATCCTATAGTGTGTATAAAACACTTGATAGATACTCATTCATTAAGCAGTAAATATTTTAAGTAATATCAGAATTTTAAACTTTGTTGCTCTATCATTACTTTCAAGTATTTTGTACCCTTTTCTCTTGGGAAAGAGGGATAAAATGCTGTGATAAGAGTCATATATGAAGACAGTTAAGCAACAAAACAGTCTTCTTAAAATTTCCTATGTTCAGAGTTCACATTATGACTAGAGAATAAATTTTTAAAATTCAGATATGTTATATATGCTAACAATATTTATTAAAATTTTGGTTTATATTTTCAGATCATATCCTGAAAACATAATTACATATTTTTTAAAAGGCTCAAGCAAGAGGTTTTAATTTACTTAATACAATGCTTTGTTTAAAGATCAAAGAATGAATGTTTCAAGTGGGCTCTTTTGAATTAATACAATAATGCAGTTGAAGGAACTAGAAATTTGTTTCAGAAAGCAGGTTTTCTGAATAACCATACTATGAGCTAAGAAATTTTAATATTATGAATAGATAATTTTAATCCCATGCTTGTCTAGTGCCAAAACTAGGTAAAGGGCTATAAAGATAGATCACCGAGAATTTGTGTTAATTTATACTTTTGGTAGATTTTAGAAGAAAGTACTAGTAATATTATTTTCCATGGTGCTTCTTAATGAGATCATTATACCTATATTTTGAACATTGTTGAAGAGCTACGCTTTCTAGAAATCAGACCACATCTGCAATTTCTCTTTTATTTTTTCTCATGTTTTTATAATGGACTCTGTGTATCTGTCACCAGAAAAGTTAAATTGTAAAATAGGCTCAGTATACCTGTGCATTTTCGAGGGTTTCCCTCCATTTCTTTTTTCCCCCAAGTATCATTTTCTGTCTCCTTATGCTATCTCAATGGCACATCCCATTTGTTAGCACTGTCTCTGTATTCTCAATGCAAGTGTCAGATTTAATGTCTTACCAGACCCTCATAGTTGAAAACATTTTAGAAAAGGGAATCCCTAAATGGTGATAAAATAGTTAAGAAATCACCACCAGTTTGATGAGAGTTATAAAATTATTACTAGTTCCAATAAAGTGTTCTGTAGAATTAATTTTTAAAAATCAACCCAAAAAGCAGTATTTAGAGCCTTACTGACTCTTTGCATTTTGTATATGAAGCATATTAGTGTCAACTAGTCTCTAATGGGTTTATTTATTCTGTTTCTAACAAAAATATTGCTTCTGTGCTTCCTCATGGGAATGCTCACAAAGTAAAGCCACTAGTAAAAGATAGGTAAGAAAGACAATAGACAGAGATTTGGGAAAGTTAACTTTTCTACTCCCTTAACAACTCCAAAACAACTCTGATTATAACTTGACCAAGGAATAAAGGTTTTTTTAAACACAAGGCCCTTTAAAAGGTCAGTTCACTGGAGCACAAAGACATAATAGCAACTTTCTTGAATTTCTTTGTTCCTTTTCATTGATACAGTAGACTTAATCACTTTAACAGCTATGTGTGATCTTTAAAAAAATCCAGTCATATCTTGATCAGCGATTAAGGTTACATTTATGTTTTATAGTTGGCTTCAAAAGGCTCATAAGATTTTATTTTAGTTTCTCTCCTCAAGAAAATTCTTGAAAGATAAATTGTCTAGGACCTGCAGCCCAGACAGCAAAATGCATACCTCTCTCTACTCAGTGAGTGTACAGGCCAAAGATGATGGTGGATTTCAACCATGAGCTTTCTATGATTTATAGAGATTCACTATTCACTATGTTCAACTGACAATTCCATGGCCTTTAAATGCCAATCGAATAAAAGTCTCTCGTGTCATTCTGCAACACTAGGTACTATTGATCAATCAGGAGATGGTGTTTACCAACTCCCAATATTTTTTTTCAGATTTCTTAAACTCGGTGATTCAATAAGTGGTTCATGAATCGCCAAGAAGCCGTCCTGATTAAATAATAAAGAACCCATTTCCGTTAAAATGGACGTGTTATGCCAGCTTCTGATGTTTTCGACGACGGCTTTGCAGGTAGTGTCCTTCCTATCTGCCTGCGGGACTTTATTTATTTATTTATTGAGAAAATAGAGAAAAATGAACCTGGTATGGCTCACACTCATTGATGACTATGGGCTAATTCACCAGGCAGTAGAAGGCAGCCATGAGTAATTTAGGTCAGTTTTTCATACATTTTCCACTACTTATTAGTAGTATGGAGTAATTTCATATAGTTTTCAAAAGTTTTGGGGCCTCTGTGCATTTACTCTTGCTCTATTTAAATAAGAGTGTTAACTTGTTTGAACTGTCAGAGATCCATAACAAAATTTCCTACCATTCCAAATTAAATGTAGACTAGTCATTTTCACAGAAAGGATGGAACAACTGAAGAAGAGAGAAGTGATGGTATGGTTGAAGATGAACTAGTAAGAGTTGAAGGAGAAGTGATGTAAGATTAACATGATGGGCCAGGCATTCACATTTCCTCTGTACCAATTACTTTTGAAGGTCAATATCAATAATAGATGAGATGGAAAATAGTTTATAGATGGGAGCTCTTATTTTATGTAAACCCAATAAACATCTTAGAAAAATAGGTTTCTCCTTTGATTTATCTAACACATTTTGGGAATGTCACTTGAATCCATAAATATCATTGCTAACTTGTCATTAACAGAGAAATGGGGAACAGTAACTGAGTAAACTGTTACCAGTATAATGTTTTCATACTGGAAGCCTCGTATTCACTTGTACTCAAGTGCATCTGGCAAAAGAGAGGGTAATGTATTATTAATTTTGGAAAACAGGTAGTTTATGAGAACATAGATGATATCAACCTAATTAATTTTTCCTTAATTTGGATATATTGAACAATATTGTGGAAAAAATAGACAATGGCATTAAATGTTAACTTTTTGTTGTTGTTGTTAAGAAACTTTTAAGATATATACAGGGTTATACAAAAAGATTTATAATTTAGATTGACCCACTGCGCTGTAAACTGAGGTCTATCTAGTATAGATGCTTATATGAAAAATAAATTTTAAAAAATCTAAAATTAAAATTAAGAATATGTCCTCATATGTCTGGAAACAAAGCCAGGAATGCATATTTTACATAGGGGTCTCCAAATTTTAGTTGAATACTCGACTCTGGCTCATGTTCCTTTTTCAAGGCTAATTTTTGAGCTATGTAAATCAGACTTCTCTAAATTAAAAGTAGATTACATAAAATATGACTTTACTGTCATGCTATAATGATTTCTGGAAATGTAAATATACTTTGATATACTAACAATTTTATAATCAAAGAAAAAGCACACTCTCAAGCTAATACATTTTGCCTCATCTTAAAAACATAAGCAAAAATAGAGTCTATGCGCTCCATGATATATATTGCTTTAGATATTAATCAGAATGGGGCTAGTAATTGTAAAATATATGCTATTATAAAAATAATCATAGTCTTACTTTTTTATGAATTCAGTTTTGCTCTGTACAAGTATATCTATATTTAACAACATTAAGTTATAATAATATCTCATGGATGGAAACTACCAAGTGTTTTTCATTTCATTTATTCATGATGAAGTTTATATTTTCTGAATAGAAAAGTATACCAAGGCACAAGCTATCCATTTTTAAAGTTTTTTTTACAAGTATTTAGAATTTAATAGAAGAAAAAGTTCATTTAAAAAGGAGAAAGACTTTCTGCTTGAAGTGTTTGATAGAAAATTCAAGAAGGCTTATTATATGTAATATTGCTACTATTATTATTTTGACAATAGTAATATAAATAACACTCTGCTCAGTATTTAAATAATTGAATCATTACTTTGATTAGCTAGACCCCTCAATTAAGTAAAAATTACTCATAGCATCTATTTTGTTAAAAGGAGACAATTACAACATATAATACTTTAACTCATCTAATATTCTTAAGCAAGAGAAAATTATTTTTACTAGGAACATTGTACAAAATGTTCATATCAGCATAATTTGCAACTTCTAGAAATTAGAAATAATCCAAATGTTTCTTAGTAGAAGAATGGATAAGTAATTGTGGCATAGTCTTAAGTGGGATATTAAAGAACTATGTAAAATAAACATTACAGTTACACATATCAACATAATCTGACATTCATAATACTTAGCAAAATAGTCACCAAAGAATATCTGTATTATGACTCCATTTATATAGAGTCTAAAAACGTGTGAATGAATAATTGGGGGATGAATAATTACTAACAAGAAAGGAAATTATTGTTTTAAAAGTCAGAACATTATTTACTTTTGGGGAGGAAAAGTTAAAGGCATGATTTGTATTGAGCTCTTGGGAATTTCCTAAGAAGTGAAAATCACTTTTAGAATTAAATACATTTCTTTCAGATTATGTCTTCTACTTTCTATACTTGCATTTGTGATATTTCAAATTGTAATTGATGACTCAGGTATGGAATTATTCAGGATTATTTATTTCTAAGAGTTAATTAATAAGCATTATTTATGTCCTATAGATTTAACTTACTTGAAAGTAGCAAGACAGTAGCAGATAATTTTTAGAAGCATTATGCAAAAAGGTTTTTTGTTGTTGCTTAATCCTCAGTTAAGGAGTAAAATATGAAAGCTACTTGATCCCCCAACTACTTTAGTCAAGCTCTTACAAGAAGTTATAGGAGGAAAATATATAGTACATTTTCTCCTTAAAATGTAAAAACAATGTAAAATATGAAAGCTACTCGATCCCCCAAGTACTTTAATCAAGCTCTTACAAGATGTTATAGGAGGAAAATATATAGTACATTTTCTCCTTAAAATGTAAAAACAATGTAAAATATGAAAGCTACTCGATCCCCCAAGTACTTTAATCAAGCTCTTACAAGATGTTATAGGAGGAAAATATATAGTACATTTTCTCCTTAAAATGTAAAACAATGTAAATCAGTCCTGTAGACGACTTCATACTTGTTTTCTTGGAGTTAATGGTAGTAGGTAAGACATCTGACTTGCAAGTATTGGTAATTTGTACAAATATAACCGAACCTACTTCAAAAGGCCTCATTAATTCCTTGTTGCTAAGAACATGTTCATTTTGAAAAAAAGATCTGTATGATTTGATTACTTGCTAATATTTTATTTCATAGGGTATTTTATTCTTCTTTAAAAATATACTGGCAAAGTAGACCAAAACTTATTCAGATATTTAGTTAGAGTACATTGATAAACAATAAAAAGCAAAATAAGTGCTTCCAAAGAACTAAAACAAAATACACTTTTAGAATAATTTTCTCAGAAGAATTTAGCCACAGGTGACCACAGTGCATGGCACCCTTTGTTGTCTGAAGTCCCTTGTAATGGTCATCTGATTTGGTATTTTTTTTAAAGAAATATTTAAAAGAATGATTAAAAGACCATTAATACTTAAAACTTTAAATAAAAAGAACTATATTTTTTTAAAAAAGATTTATTTATTTATGCATACAAGAACAGGGGTGCAGGCCAGAGGTGTGGGGTGTTGAGAGGACTCACCAGAGAGAGAGTGGGGAGCAGAACGGGCAGATCGACCGAAATTCCTGCTGAGGGGAGCAGAGGGCGAGGCAGGAGAGGTCTGCTGCTCCGTGTGGGAATCTCCCGGGCTGGCCTTCGAACTCATGCAGCTGCTGCCGACAGCTTCACAGCTCTGCGCTTAATCCATGGAGCCACCAGGGAGGTCCACTTTAAATAAAAAGAACTTTAAATAAAATAATTATTCTTGATTCCACTTGGGTTAACAGTTTTCAGTTTGCTCTCAGGAAAGAATTTTTCCTCATGGTATCTATTCCTAAACTCTTTTTGGGGGCCTGAACAATTCTTTTTTTTTTTTTTTTTTAAGCTTTAGGTTGATTTTCTGTTCCTAAAAATTATATGTAACAATTTTTAGTAGATTTTGAATTGCTATCACTTAGGTGACTATATCTCATACTTTCTTTTATATGTTGTTGGCAAGTATTTTTACCTATAGGTTTCTGTACTTAACTACCTCAATATGTAGTTTTAAAACTTTTCCATTGATTTATAGCTTGATATTTAAAACTTGATATAACTGAATATTTCATTTTTTACTACACTTCTAACTCCTTTCTTAAAGGCTTTTATAATTTTGTTATAGATAGTGGTAGAACTGATATTTTAGAAAGAAAATTAAGGGGTTAAATTATTAATCACCTCACAAATATTCCATGTATCAAAATGGTCTTCTTCCATAATAATTTTCAAGTTTGATCTCTTTATCATTAAACTCAATGTAAAAATTTGAATTTATTAATAGAACTGTATTTTCTTGAAATTCACATACCTATACAGATTAAAGCTATTTTATATAATAAAATTTTAAAACTTGCTATTTCATAAATTCATCTAGAAATAATTTTTCTTACTGAGGTTCATGCACTTTTTTAAAAGTTCAATAAGCAAAAAATAAAAAGTTTTGGTTATGAAAAATAGTAAATTGGTTGAAAAACAGTTCTTTTCTATTAAGTATCTTGAGCAGTGACAAGTGAAATGACTATAATAGCTTATAGTAAAAATTCATTTATAATTAGTACCACATATTATGTTATCTAAATATTTTTATTGATTAAAAACAAATTAAGGAAAGGAAAAGGGTGCACAGGAGGTAGCATTCTATTCCTTGGGTTTTTTGCTCTATTACCATATAAATAGTATTCAGTTTTTTAAAGATATTGATCTGATTCTGTGTGACTAGACATTTTAATATAGCAAATTAACTTTTGCATTTAAGACTATGATAAAATTTTAAGTGAATATGAAACTCATTTTTATACATTGTTCTTTCTTAGTTATCTATAAATGAAAATTTGTACTATCCTCAATAATAGTTGAGAAACGTCTACTTGTGAAATTATTTTCCTTTGGCAAAGTGGATGGAAAAGATTTGGAAAAAAAAACACAAGTGTTGGCACAATTGACAGGAATGTTGGAAAAAATTTTTAAGTGTTGGCATACGAATTCTTTAAAAATTCTAACTTACTCACATGTGAAATGAAAGTAAAAAAGCATCTGTCCTATTTTATGCACACTGACTAAAAAAATGAACAATTATATTTAGTAAAGTATAAAACTCTTTAAACTAAGGTATTCTGTCTGGCTTTTGGCGATCTTTATGTTATTTGTTCCACTGAATTAAAATATTATGTTTGAGTGCAAGTATACTTTGAAAAGCAGAAATTATAGAGAAGAGAACATTCTCTTTTCCAACTCTGATGACCCAGATGAAATATGAAATTTCTGAGAGACTAAACACTTCTAATATACTTGAGAGTAGAACTTTGGATCTTGGCCTTATCTGTCATTCAGCCCATTTATTATTGAAATATTTCAAGAGTCTTTGGATATGTCTTACCACAGCATCTATTGTTCTGCCCAAGGTGCAAATGTATAGATTAGGTATTTAAGGATTACAATCACAATTTAAAAAATTTTCCACATTTCATTTTTTAATTCTACTACCAGATGTGGTTATATTTTCACTAAAAACAAACAAGAAGCTTAGAGCAAAGTGAAATTCTGCTTTTGTTCCCTTTGAAATTAGTTTAAATCAATGTTTTAAAGGCCAACATGACATTTTCAGATTGTTGTCTAAAATGCTTTTATTGTGTCTTGTGCTGCAAAAAAATGTTGGAACTGTTATTCAGTTTTCAGTAAGGCTATTCTGGTTTGTCCTGTGGTTATTTATTACTAGAATGTATTGTTGTCCATGTATTGTTATTAAAACTAAGAACTCAACTCGTGGTTTCATAATTGTGATTTAAATAGTTCATAGTGTACCTAATTTCCTTTGATCCTTTATGTTGAACAGTTCAGGCCGTGGTACTTGCCTTGATAATGAGCCTCCCAAGCGTGACTTTCTTTATCCAGCTGTGGCCCCAGGTCAGGTGTATGATGCTGATGAGCAATGCCGTTTCCAGTATGGAGCAACATCCCGCCAATGTAAATATGGGGTAAGAAGTCTTAATCCGTATCCTTCTTTTTGATCACTTATACATGTCCTTTCATGACACGTGTTTGAATAGAATTTTAATGACTGTAGTTTACCTCTGGTAATATCACTAGTGCAAATAAGGCCTTTTGATACTGTTCTTTTTCTGACTTTATTTGTAATATCTACTTCTAAGTGTTTGAATAATCCTAAATTAAACAAATTTCAAAAGTCTTGTGAGTGATACAGGTAGAATCTTACTTGTGTTACTCTTTAGGTTCTGAGTTTATGATGTCAACTTTTAGTTTCTTCTTTGAAATGTTATGGTTTTGAAATACCCTCCCTTTCTGGTACTCAAATAATTGGTTTAAGGGCATTTTTACATTGATTAGAGTCTTTAATTCATATTTTCTCATATTGAATTATTTTGTTTGCTTCATCCACTGCTCACATTCTGTCATAACCAAGTTGGAGGCAAATTGGCACTAACCCAAATACTGAAGAAAAAAAGAGGAAAATTGTCATAAAAATAAAACAAAACACGTAGCTATTAGTTGGCTCTTCGGGTTTGCCTTAAAAAGTCTTTGTGTCCTTATCAGAAAATACATAAAAAATTTCTTCTTAGGTTTCATAGAGAAAGTTTTCAGTGTCAAGTATAAGGACATGTCCACAGTAGGTACACAGTATAACCATCTTGACTGAAAGAATAAGATTTTAAAATGTTGCCCAAAATTTTCAGGTTTAAAAAATATGTTTGAAGACTTAGTTTCTATGCAAATAGTTTTTAAAAATCATAATAAATGGAATCAGCTTCAAGGTATTAAAATTAAACCAATATACACATTGTACTATACCAATTATTCTCTTGGGTACAGTAGAAAGGAAAGTGATTTTTAAAAAATTCCTTGGGTGGACAAATATATTATTATTCATGTAGGCTTTCGTAGTGTATTTTGTTCATTGTATTTGAAGATTGTGCACAACTATCTGTATATCTAGAACTTTGAGTAAAACTTTGGCTTTTCTTGTCTCACTGTAGAGTCTTCTTATTTCTGCATGCTTTTTTTTTTAACTAATAAACACCCACTTTTATATAGCATGTTTTATTTATTTTTTTAAAGATTTATTTATTTATGCATACAAGGTGAGGTGCAGGCCAGAGGTGTGGAGTGGTGAGAGGATTCACCAGAGACAGAGTGGGGAGCAGAACAGGCAGATCAACTGAAGTACACTGCTGAGGGGAGCAGCGGGCGAGGCAGGAAAGGTCTGCAGCACCATGTGGGAATCTCCCTGGCCGGAGATTGAACTCATGCTGCAGTGGCTCTGAATAGCTTCATAGTGCTGAGACTGAACCCATTATGCCACCAGGGAGGCCCTGCATGCTTTTAACTTCTGCTTTTCCTTTTTTTAAATTGCAGTATAATTGACATAAGACTATTTTAGTTTTAGGTGCACAAACCAATAATTCAATATATTTATGCATATTATGAAATGATCACTACTGTATGTCTAGTTCACATCTATCATTATATATAGTTATATAAAAATTGTGTTTCTTGTGTTGAGAACTTTTAAGATTTGCTCTTCTAGAACTTTTTAGTTTTTTTCTTTCTTGACTTGTGTTTTTCCTCAGAAAGACTGTCAGACTTTAATCATAACCTCTATACATTTGTAGTTTAGTAGGTTGAAATTAATGATCAAATGAAGTTACAGATTTCTGTTAGGTTTTTCTTATCTATGCTCTCTCTTGTTTATTAGCATATAAAATAGTTCATTTACATTTTAGTTTTTCTATCAGAAGTTGACTTTTAACTTCACTTAATATTTCCTATAGTAAATACTTTATGTTATTAGTTTTACAAGATTTATGGAGGCATTTTTTCAATCTTGAAAAAAATAGTAAAAAAATTTGATCTGATTGTCTTATCTGTGTATCTGTGTATCTCATTCATTTTATTATAGTTGTTTTGAATGTATATAGTAGCAATTTTGAAATTATATACTTTCAGTTTATGTTCTTTATACACAGCTTTTATATTCTATTTTTTAATTGCTTATGTTTATAAAGATTTTTGTAAAAGATGTAAGATTGGAAAACTTAGGAAAAAGCAATAGCATCTTATAACCTACACGATTTCCTGTATTTGACACTGGTCAACAATTTTTTACAAAAGTCATGTTACTGAAATAAAATTAGTCATTTCTTATCAATTTGTATGTGCTCAACACAAATATGACCATCAAATTCTAATTTTGGCTCTAGTTTTTTTTTTATAATCTGCAATAAATGGATGCTTCCGTCACAAAATGCATGCCAATAGTAATAGGCCTATGGTTACTACATGTAAAATATTAAGTCATAGGCTACTTCTTAGATTTCTTCACTTATCTCTTGTACTGCTGTTCAGGAATAGAATAGATGGAAGACAGTTTCCATTGTGCAAAAGCACAGCCTTAAGACTCAGTTTTGAAGAGTCTAGAAATAGTCTCCATTCTTGTGGGTCATAAGTGATTTCTAAGGCATTCATGAGGCACTCAATATCAGAACAGAATACCAGAGTACTTTCCTTTCTGAAGAAAGGCTCCAACTGCTGGTTGCGCTTTCGATACAAAGTCATTGTGACATCTTCTAGAATATTCCATTGTTGGAGTCTTGATCCTAGCAATTCTGCCTTGTTCTTGGGTAAGTCCAAATCACCAACTGGGCCATTTAGTTCTTCCTGTGTTAGTCTGTGTGGGGTTGATGATGCACCACAGTGAAAATCTGGATCACTGCATGCTGATGGGACAGGAGAAGAACAGGTTGGCTCACCCTTGTCCTCATCAGATGAATCCAGAAAATATTCTGCTGGAGGTTCTGGAATAGGAAGTCCCTCACCATGTGGAACTGGTCTCCATGCAGATGGAATGTTTGGGTAGACTATTCCCGACTTCTTTGGCTTCATTATTCCCCCGGAAAGAGGAGGAACCAAGCAGAAGTAACAGTCTTTTCTGTGGTTGCTTGGCTCTCTCCACACCATGGGGACTGCAAATGGCATTGATAGTCTTTTGCCATTTCCCCACTGTGAAAGCTGTGTTGTACATGTAGCACAGCATCTATATGGGGCCCAAGGCTTGTCTTGGTCACCAACCTTGCATCTCAAGTAGAGATGATAAGCCTTCTTCACTTGAGAAGTGATACTTTTCTTCTGGTTGGCAAATGTCACTTCCCCACAAATAGAGCGGAAATTGTCCACACTATTAACGCACTTTCGAGGCATTACTGTTCTGTATTGTGCCTAAATGGATAAAATAATAACAGTTCTATGGGGCAGTAGCTTAAACTGTCTCACACAATGTCTGAAATATTTTTAGTGCTCAACCTTTCCTACAGGGCTTTCTATAGTGCACTGCTGACATCAGCTTACTTCAGCAGCTGCCTGGCAGTAGTATTGCATTGCATCAGAAAATGATGCAATCAACTCTGGAAGATGTGTGTATGATGGTATTGTGCAATGCGATGCAATATTACATCATTCTATGCTGATTTAGGATGTTGTTGCCGTTCTACTGGATAAATTTACACAGTGAAACATATAAAATGAATTATATGAAATATCTTCAAAATAAAAGCTAATAAAAATTTTTCAGGGTTATATTCATGTTCAGCACACCAAGATACTACAGATTAGGGCCTTTTTAAGTCAGTAACAATCTCACTGTTGACCAGTGGTATGAGTATTTTTACTTTAATTTGCAGCAAAATGTTTCCTTTGACTCATGTACAAATGAAGTGTTTATGCTATTTTCTTAAATAAAATGCTACATATATATTGATATTACCAACAAGATTTCTTGAGTTGTAATAAATTATTTACAGTGTTTTGCATTTCTTAAACTTTTGCCTGAAAATTTGGGTTTACATAATTGGCAGCATAAATCCTGTCTATCCAGTAAAAACGTAGTTTTGAATATTCTAAATACTTAATTAAAAAACAATAGAAACTTTCAAGGCAAGGGTCCAGGCTGGTATAAGTCTTGCTTCAAATGGTGGCTGAAAGGAAAAACAAGCTAACCCCAATTGAGATAGTTGCCTGGCCTAGCTTGCTAAAATGAACATTAAACTCTATCATTGTAGAGGCCGCCAGGCACTGTTACCTTTTAGTGCGGGGGGATACTTTTAGAGTTCAAGTATCAGAACATATTCCCTCTTTTAACTAGCAGGTCTCTGATGAAGATTTTAAGCAACTATAAAATGATCCATAACTGCATAGTGACCACTTTCCATCTCTTGCTCTTTGGTCAGCTTGTGGTCACTGCTGGGATTACCAGGTCTGTACTTAATGAGGAATCATGCCTGGCATCTTTGTGAGTTCATTAATGTGTATGTTAGTTACATTTAGGACTTTCCGTGAAAATTGTCTTTTATATTTTACTCCAGGACAACATTTACTTTTGTCTTTTTATATCCTCTATACTTCTAGGTAATCCTCAATTCCAATAAAAGTAATGGAGAGAGTATAATAGCTGGAGATATAAAGACAAAATAGTACTGTGCAATGTGTGGAGTGATATAGTTGTACAATGTGTAAACATAAATGATACATGGTTTCTGCTATCTACAGAATGCCTTTTCCTGAGATATTTCAGACTGTTTTGATTTACTACAATTATTTTGTAGTATTTATAGATGGGCGGTCTAAAAATACAGAATGTGGTTTACCTATCCTAAGATAAAAAATAAAAATCTAAATAAATCTAAATATGTTAGTTTCATTTTCTACCAGATATAGTAAATATGTTAATCAAATAAAGACAGTAAATTTGTTTTGTCTCAGGAAGTTTATGAATTTCATTGCATGATATCTATTTCTAAATATTTCCTTAAAACTATCTTTATCTCCCTTTTTGTTTTTTGCTAGTGAGGTGATCGAGAGAGTTTTCCTAAGCTTATTATTTTTTTTCCTAAGTTTATTTTTAATGTCATGAATTATTGGTGTCTGAAAACCTTGAGTTAGATTTAACTTTTATTTTTTCTTAACTTATATATAAAAAGTAGGTACCTCTTTAGGGCAAGATATAAATATAGACAGGTACTTTGCACAACAAGATCCCTGTTAGATCATCTAAAAATACCTGCTAGCTATGTTCGTAGGTTCCTAAAAAGCCATGTGATCCATTATGGATGAAAATGTATTGCAAATAAAACAGTATCCATTTGTCCAGAAAATTTTTTTTTTCCTATTCAGAGGTAAATTTCTCCCTATAAAGCTCTCCAGATACTATTATCTTGCTCCTCTTCCACTTTTCATTAGGCTCCTCTTTCTTAGTAAAGAGAATTATTAAAACTAGATTAACTAAAAGCAGTACACAATAATAATGTTTAAACTTAGGAAGGAAGTCGGTAATGAGCCTAATATATAATATGGGGCTGCGGATGTTTTTTTTTTTTTTTTTACTGCTTTTCAAAAGGGGCAGATTAATTCATGGTTCAAGTTCAGACATAGCTTTGTATTTCATTTTTTTTCCACTTTAAATCATATCTCAAACATTGTTCTCAAACATGTAATAGTTTGGATATGTTGACAATATCTAGTACATATTTACTTGTATTATCAAAAGTCATTGCCCCAATGACTTTTTTAAAAACAGAAATTAGGAAAAAACAATGCTGAAATTCAAAAGACCCGGAGTGGCCAGTGCAATTTTGAAGAAGTTCAAAGCTAGAGGCATCACTCTTCTTGATTAAAATATTTTACAAAGGTGCAGTAATGAAAATAGTAAAATCAAAATAGACTTATATTTATGGAACAAAATAGAGAGTCCAGAAATAAACCCATGCCTATATGATCAACTGATCTTTGGCCCAGAGTGCCAAGAGCACACAATGGAGAAAAGATAATGTCTTCAATAAATGAGGATGGGAAAACTGGATAGCCACATGCAAAAGAATGAAATTGGACCCTTATCTGACACCACATGTAAAAATGAACTCAAAATTAACTGTAGACATAAGAACTAAAACTATAAAACTCCTGGACAAAATCATAGGGGAAAATTTCTTGATGTGGCCTTGATGATGATTTCTTGGATCTAATACTAAAGACACAGGTAGTAAAAGTAAAAATAGAATAGAGGGACTGTTGAACTAAAAAGCTGCTACATGCAAAGGAAACAGTCAACAAAATGAAAGGGCAATTTACTGGATTGGAAAAAATATTTGCAAACCATGTAACTAATGAAGAGTTGAATTTCTAAATATATAAGGATGCCCTTTACCTCATTAACAAAAAAACTCCAAATGACCCCGTTTAAAAATGGGCAAAGAAATCGAGTAGATGTTTCTCAAAAGAAATACAAATGACCAACAGGTATATGAAAAAGTTTTCAAAATCTAATCATCAGGAAAATGCAAATCAAAGTCACAATGAGATATCACCTCATACCTGTTAGGATGGTTATTGTTAAAATGAAAAAAAAGATAACAAATGTAGGCAAGGATGTGGAGAAAAGCAAACCATTGTACACTATTGGTAGTAATGTAAATTGTTGCAACCATTATGAAAAACTGTATGGAGACACCTCAAAAAATTAAGACTAGAATTACCATATGATTTAGTAGTCCCACTCTGTATCTGAAGGAACTGAAATCAGGATCTCAAAGAGATAGGTTATCTCATGTTCATTACAACATTATTCATAATAGCTAAGATATTTATGTAGCCTAAGTGTCGATTAACAGGTCAATAAAGAAAATTTAGCATACAATGGAATATTATTCAGCCTTAGGAAAGAAGAAAATCCTGCCGTTTGTAACACCGTGGATGTACCTGGAAGACATAATGCTGACTGAAAAAAGGAAGACAGAAAGGACAAGTACCACATTATTCTCTTATAAAGGGAATCTAAAATAGTCAAACTCATGGCAACAGAGTAGAATCATGCTTGCTGCAGAATGGGTAGAGGGCAAAAATGGAGTGATACTAGTCAAATGGTACAAAGTTCAGTTATGCAAGATGAATGGGTCTTACAGATCCATTGTACTGAAACATTGTTAACAATACTTTATTATAATACTTAAAAATTTGCCAAAAGGGCAGATCTTCTATTAAGCATTCTTACCATACATTAATAATGGAGGAAATTTGGAAGTGATGGATATGTTTATGGCCTAGTTTGTGGTGATTTCATGAATGTCTACCTAGCTCCAAATTCATGAAGTTGTATACATAAAAAATAGTTTTTTGTTATGTGAGCCATGCTTCAATGAAATGGTGGGGGGGGGGGGAGAGAGAGAGAGAGAGATGATTATTTACAAATAGATTTGTGACCCAGGACAAAACAGGAATATATAGACATCGTAGCTTTGCTTAATGGAGAATTTTCATTATCTATGAAGTTTATCGCTGTTCACATAGGCTTCAAAGTTAGCATGTAGGCAGCTCTCTTACCCACCAGCAATTATGCAGGTGCCTGTTTTTTTCTTTCCTCTTTTCCTAATAAACCTGTCCTTTTAAAATGGAAAAAAAAGTTATCATGTAAATGTATAATAACATTTTGTACTTGTTATTGTGCGGTATTACTGCTTTTTTTAATACGTATCTAAACGATGTTTTATTAATGGATCATGTATTCTAAACCATAAATGGAAACAATGATAACAACATGATCTAATGCATGGTTTAACCATAGAAAAGAATAATTTTAACATTATTTTAAATAAAAATTCTCACCATTAACTATTACCTATTACCTGAAATTGACTATCAATAGATTTCATTCAGAACTTTTTTTCAATGAACAGTAGTCAGGTTGTTTTTTAAACATCAGACAGCAATATCATGCAAATGCTTTTACCTGGCATATGGCAGACTTTCAATAATTGTTTTGCTTTCCTCTATGAATAGCTGTATCATTCATGATGCCATTCCTGTATAGCTAATAGGTTGGTAGTGCTTTAGGAGCACCTGAGCCATCTGTAATTTTGGGAGTATATTATGGTATTCCAAGTGTTGTATTTTGACTCATTCTCATCCTTTAATTTCAGCTAAAAGTACTTTTTCTTCATATTGGTCTTCTGTCTGGTAAATTTATCCACAAGTCTTCTCTCAGTTCACATTCATATTATGTTGTTTATTTTCCTTCACTGCATTTATTTCAACCCATCATTATTTTATTTATGTTATAACTTGTTAATTATTGAAATGTGATCTAGGTAAGGCCTTTCCTAAACAGCCTTATTTAAATTGCACTCCACATGTGTATACATGAACACACATGTGTGCAGACGCTTCCTGTCATTTTTCCTTGCTTTATTTTTCTCTTACCATTTATACTTCTAAACATACTATATATTTTAGTTTTTCATCTTGCTTATTTAATGCTTTCCCCAGTAGATCAATTTTCTTTGGGGGCAGTTATTTTTCTGTTTAATTCACTGCTTTATCCCAGACACTTGGAAGAGTACCTGGCTCATGGTAGGTGCTCAAATGTTTGTTTAATGAATGAATTGATAATTATATGAGACTGTAAATACTATGAGTTGGAATTCCAACTGCCTGTTCATTGCTATTTATATAGTGAGTAGCAAAATGCTTGCTTCATAATAGAAGCTCAGAAAATACACATTGGATAAATGAATGAGAAGAATTGTCTGGTGAAGGAACAGTTAGGAGAGGACCTTGGTGAAGAGCTGCATATTTGAAAGGCTGAGTGAGAGAGTGCCAGTGTGGCTAAAGTACCATGTAAATGAAGCAAGAAAAGAGGGTAGGCGTTAAATCTGCATTGGATAGGCCATGTTAAGAATTCCAGATTTATATCTACTAGTACAGGAAACTACTGGAGGGCTTTTATCAATGAACCAAAGAGACCTTATTGATATTGACTAAAAATCACAGAACTTCTAAAACACATTGTATCTTTGGAAACAATGTAACTCTATAATTGGGGAAAACCCTATTGGAATATTGAAGACTTTTGTAAAGTGATCTATGTCCTCCTGTCTCCTCTTATCTCTTCCCCTCAAAATACACCCTACATAGAGCATTAAAGCTGCTTTACCAGTGATGATCCTCCCTTGCAGCAATGCCCTTTCTTTTCTAGGTAAATGTAAATTCATTCTTTCTATTCCCAAGGGTACCAGACCATAACTCAGATGAGATGAATGGAAGTATTTGGATATAGAAGTGTGTGGGCTCCATACTTTTAAGTTTGCAATGTCCCAGTATGTTGTGGACATAGAACAAACAAAAAGAAACATAACATAACTTTGGAAACCTCAAATCTCCTCATTAATTTTTAATCATTTGGGGGGAAATATATTGTGGTAAGCATTATATGTGAATGACTTCATTAAACTTTTATGTTTTCCCTTTTACATACTTTATACAAGTGAGTTATGAAGAGAATCTATAAATGGTTAAATATACAATATTTGTCCCACATTAAACAATGATTTTTAGAATGTAATATTAGAAATGAAAAATCAAAGTGAATATGTATGTTTATATATAAAATTGGATTTATTTATAGTAAAAAATGCAGTCATACAGTTTATATTTAGTCAACTCTACAGAAATCTGCATATTTTGTCAATTTAGGAAATCTATCCAGTCTGCTGATTTATTATCAAATATAGAATTAAATGTGGATAGTATAAATTATTTTTATTAGCATATTAATAACTGTAATAATGATGCCATCAAGCTAGATCTGCCTCAAATATATAACTCCTTACAGTTAGGGTAACCTTTTAAAGATAAGACAGTTGAATTCTTTAATCAGGGTATCCTCTCCCTGGAGTGTAGTTAATAAAGACTGATATATTTAGCTTCTCAGACTCTAGTTTTTAATGTTTTCATGCATAATCCCTTTGTTTACTTTTTTATCACTTCCAATTAGCTAAGATTCAAGTCATGGTTGTTTTCTTATTGATAATAATTTTAATGAAGGCTTTATTAGTTGTAGAGTATTGTTGGCTGCCTACCTGATTTTTTTTTTTTTAGGCAATCCAGATAACATGGGAGAGTATAATAATGAAATACTTAGAGGTACATATAAGGGAAGTTTAAAGAAATTGAGTTTGAGTAGCCTGTAAAAAAGAAGCTGAATCTTGGCTTCAAAACCTTCTTCAGGCTTTGGAAAATTTATTATAGTTTGATTGCTGGTAACAAATTGTTCTCCTTCCCTACCGAGAATATAAAAAAAAAAAATAGTGGTCTTAATTTTTACAGCTGGAAGGTTGTAGATTAGGTAGTAGGAAGAGGTTCAAGTTATTAAATATTGGAATGTTTCACTAGGGAGATTGTTAGAATCATTTTCCCTGGAGATTTTAAGGGGTGGTGTGGATATTCTGTTGTGTGCGCGTGGGCTCAGGGAATGAAAGACATGAAATTATTTTAGCACCTCGATATTCTTTTGCAGTATAAACATGTGTACTTACCATGCATATACTTAACAAATTTATGTGATTTTTATTTTTCCTTGAATTTCATGCCAAAATCACAGGTTCATAATTACTAGTATGCATAAAGATCTGTAGTTTTTAACTCTGTATTGCTAAGAAGCAAAGGTATTTTTTTTAAAAAAAACCCATTTAATCATTGTTGGCCCCTTTAATTTGATGATTAATTACTTAGCTTAAATTTCTGGATTAGTTTTTGCTATGTGTATATTTCTGTGTAACAAAAAAAACTATTGTGTGTATGTGTGTGTATGTATATATATTTGCCTTCCAAGGATCTCTTGGATTAACCTAGTTAAAGTTGAAATAAGGGCACATTATCCTCTTTCTTCAGATGGCTATTAAGCACCTGGAGCCAGGCCATGGGGTCACCATATGTTGGTTTTCAATTTTTCTTTGTGTGATACAGTGATCAGTAACCTTTATAATCATTGATGCTCCTTTCTGACCTCTTCAGGGCTCAGCTCTCCCCTTTGGCCGTCAGAATCCCTTATTGCAAACAGCTGTTGAGAGATGTTGCTGATGGGGTAATAAGGACAAAGGGAGTGTTTCATATCCATGACCAAGGACCCAAGATGGCACAGGGTTTAGAGTTTCTCAAGGGTAGAAAATATATATATTTTTTTAATGATATTTTCATTTAATTTTTTTACTCTAGTAATAAAAATTGTTTTCTCTTCATGCACTGCTTTGCTTCCTTAATGATATAATAATTGTAAAATTGGTTTCCACTTTTATGGTATATGTTAGTATTTAATAGCATAACTTGAAAGAGATGGAAACATTCATAAAGATCATTTGAACTTCTATGATATTGAAAAGGTCTTTGACTGAAATAATCAAATAATCTATTCTGATCATAGAAACCTGAGTTCATTTCTTTAAAGAAATTATTTTCTGTACGTCAGGTTCACTATTTTATGTCAGATATTTTCTTTAAAACTTTATTGTCTACATGTATTTTTATTGTAAATTATATTTGCTAATATTTTTTAGTTTTGTTAATTTATTGTGTCATTCATCTGAAAAATCAAATAATTTAGAAATCTGGGACATCACAGTGGTGATATTCCTTTCAGAAATCCCTATAACAATAATGTTTAAGCTGATACCAATGCTCATATATTGAGTTATTACATTATCACTTAATATATAGTATTGTTAATTTGAGAGCTCTTCCTTTAAATTACAGTGAAAATTGGGAGATTTTATGAACTTTAGTGAGATTTACATTATATTAAAATATAATAAATCTCTACTAATCAAACTTAATTGACCAATGACTATTCTAAAGTCTGATACATTCAAGGGAGATAGAAAAGTCACTTAGTTATATGATGTTGTGGTCACTAGCATTTAGATAGGGTGGATTTCAAGTCTAGATTTAGTTAGAATTGAAGTAAATTGCTAAATCATTTTGGGTTTAAGTTTCTAATATTTTCTAAGATTGTTGTGATGATTGAATGAGCTTAAAAATATGAATATGCTTAGTATAGTGGTTGACAGTATATCCTGAAAAAGTTATTTCCTTTCTTTTCTTCTTGCCTACATTGTTGCTAAAATCTCTCTCTCTCTCTTTCTTTCTCTCTCTCTACCACTCTCTCTCTCTCACTTATTTTGCTTGGCATAACCTGTCCAGTTCCATCCATGTAGTTGCAAATGGAAAGAGTTCACACACACACATTTATATATATATATATCTTACATTTGATTAGTATTTCTTCTGTATATATGCCACCTATTATTTATCCAGTCTTCCATCAATAAGTGCTTCAATGTTTCTATGTCTTGACTATTGTAAATAGTGCTGCAACACAGGTTAGCATATGGTTTTTCAAATTAGTGTTTTTATAGTCTTCAGATCTCCTAGTTTTCTTTTTTTTTCTTTAAATATTTATTTATTTATGCATACAAGCTGGGGTGTAGGCCAGAGGTGTGGGGTGGTGAGAGGATTCACCAGAGACAGAGTGGGGAGCAGAACAGGCAGATCCACTGAAGTACACTGCTGAGGAGAGCAGCAGGTAAGGCAGAAGAGGTCTGCTTGCACCATGTGGGAATCTCCCTGGCCGGGTATCAAACTTGTGCTACAGTGGCTCTGGATAGCTTCATAGTGCTGCACTTAACCCATTGCGCCACCAGGGAGGCCCCAGATCTCCTATTTTCAAAGAGAGAGAGAAAGAGAGCAGAAAGATATACAGTACATATACAATATATACAGTATATACAATAAATATATATATTATGTTTATGTGGTGGGGGTGAGTGGGTGCTGCACATGACATGAGTTTATCTTTTTTAATTGCTGAGTGGTGACCTGCTGTGTATATGAACCACATCTTCTTGATCACCTCATCTGTTCTGGGGCACTCAGGTTGTTTCCATGGTGTAGCTATAGTAAATAGCTCTGCAATAAAAACGGGAGTGCTCATTTTCTTTTGAATTAGTGTTTTTAAGTTTTTTGGATAAATGCCTAGAAGTTGTTCCTGGGTTGAATGGCAGATCCATTTTTAATGTTTTGAGACACATCTGTACTGTTTTCTGTAAGGCCTGAATCAGTTTGCTTTCCCACCAGCAGAGTAGGAGGACTCCCTTTTCTCTACATTCTTGCCAGCATTTGTTGTCTCTGGTCTTTTTCATCTGGGCCATTCTCACCCATGTGAGATGGATCTCATGGCAGTCTTGATTTTCATTTCTCTAATAGTAAGTGATTGTGAACATTTTTCATGTGCCTGCTAGCCATTTGAATATCTTCTTTGGAGAAGTGTCTGTTTAGTTCTTTGGCCCATTTTTTATTCGATTTTTTTTTTGTTTTTGTTGAGTTTTATGAGTTATTTATATATCTTTGATATCAGTTCTTTTTCAAATGTATGGTGTGGAAATTTTTTCTCCAATTCAATTGGTTGTCTTCATTTTAGTTATGGTTTCTCTCACTGTACAGAAACTTTTTAGTTTGATGTAGTCCCACCTGTTTATGTTCTCTTTTGTTTTTCTTGCTTTCTGGGATGATCCCTAAGGCATCATTAAAGCTTCTATCCTGAAATGTTTTGCCTATGTTTTCTTCTTTGTCTTTTATGGTTTCAGGTTTTATATTCAAGTCTTTGATTCACTTTTAGTTGATTTTGGTGTTTGGTATGAAATCATGATCGTTTCATTCTTTTGCATGCAGCTATTGTTTTTAATTTTCCCAATACCATTTATCAAAGAGGCTATCTTTGTTCCTATGTACATTTTTGGCTTCTTCTCTACCCAGGTTCTTTGCACTTTTGCATCTTGAATTACAAAGACTCTTTGTTTCACTACATCTATTTAATAATTTAACTTTCTCCTAAGTTTTTCATCTCCTGTTGAATATATGGAGAGTAATTATTCACAGATTTAAAGAGAGGCATTGACAGCAACACCTATGTTACTATTGTGCTAGACTAGTAGACTGTCAAAAGAATTGTCAATTCATTTCACTATTCCATCACCTTACATATTTTATTTAAGGAAACTAATACACTTACTATGATGGTGTTATACAAATTCCCCACAGAGCAAAAAATTTCAGCATGCATTTAACTTTAGTAGAGCTTGAGATTTACCTTAGGTTGCTTACTCAGCAACTGATATCTATGTGCAATTAAAACTGATATACCTATGCAAATATATCAACCATGTTCTAGGATCTAACAGTTTAGAGTAAAAGGGGTGTTTCTAAAAGAGTGAAATTGTCCTCAAGTTCTTTCAGAAAGTATACCTCTTGCTTTCTTGGTATGTTTCACATCAATCCCACTGCCAAAATACCAATAACCCTCCACCACAGTGCTTTGAACCCCTTCTACCCTTTGCTTGCACCCCTGATCCCCTCTCTAGTAACTTCAGTTCTGTAGTCAGAATCCAAGAGTTTCTTTTGTTTTGTCTGTTCCTCTGCTTTGTTTCCTTATATTCCGTATCAGTGAAATCATCTTGTATTTATCTTTCTCTTTTTGGCTTATTTTGCTTCGCATCATCCTGTCCAGTTCCATCCATGTAGTTGCAAATGGAAAGAGTTCACATATTTTCTCTCTTTACACCTGATTAGTATTTCCTGTGTATGTATACCACATGTTATTTATCCAGTCTTCCATCCATAAGCACCTAGGTGTTTCTATATATTGGCTATTTTAAGAAGTGCTGCAATGAACACAAGGGAGCATATAATTTTCAAATTAGTGTTTTTATCCTCTGCAGATAGATACCTAGAAGCTGGGTTACTGGATCATGTGACAGATATATTTCTAAATTGTTGAGGAAACTCCATACTGTTTTCCATAGGATCGTCACCAAATTACATTGTCACTGAAAATGTAGTGTTCCTTTTCCTCCACATTATCAACATTTGTCTTGTTCTTTTTCGCACAAGTGTAAGGTGTTATCTCATTGTGGTTTTACTAAAGACTGGGGAGTGGGGAGAATGAAGAGTAGCTGCTTAATGGATTCTTTAAAAAAGCTAATTCTATGTTATATGAATTTCACCTCAATAAAAACAAAGTTTTTATAAAAAGAAAGAATAAATGCCAGATATTTCAGTAGATATTTTAGTATAAGTACTGATAGACTATAAAATGTCAGGAAAATATATGGGAGAAATTTTTTTAAAATAATATTGATGCTCCTTCATTGGGTGAATATATTAAATGAGTGTTATGTCTACCTGATATGTTGATCCCTTACTCATTATATAATGTCCCATCCTTGTCTCTTGTTGCTTTTTTAAACTGGCAGTCTATTTTAGAAGTCTGTTTTGTTTTGTCTGATGTAAGTATGTTTGTGCCTGTTTTTTAAAGTTGCCATTTTGGTTATAGGATTGTTTTCCAACCTTTTATTTTGATCCTAAGTTTATCTTTGAAGCTAAGATTGACATCTAGAGATGGCAGAAAGGTTTTTTTTTTTTTTCTTCTGATCCAACCACCACTCTGTGCCTTTTGATTGGTGAGTTCCAAACATTGACTTTAGGAAAATTATTGAAATTATTGATTTATAAGTATCAATTACTTATAGTGATATAAGTACTTGTATCAGTTACTTATTTTACTAGATTATTTTTCAGGCATATATGAACTGTAGAAATTACTCTCTGCTCCTTCCTATTGTCTCTTTTCTTAAAAATCTATTTTAAGTGGTCTCTGTTTGAATATTACAGTAGATCTAGAAAGTTATTTAGCTGGCAATACTTTTTTGGTAATCAGTTTGTACTGTATATTTTTGAGGGTATAAGCATATTTCCTTTCTACATATTGATTCTTTCTTCCTAATCTTCTATATTAATAAAGTTTCTGCACTTTATTTTTAAAATATACTAGTCAATATTAAAAATTAAGGTATGCCTTACCTACTAAAATAAGAATTACAAAGATAAATGTTTAAATGATTCTGTATTATGGGTGATCTACCTCTAATGAGACTTCTAGAATACCCTCATCTGTGATGTCTCAATAACAGCAAATGACCAGGAGTCTCTTTTTTAAAAAACCAGTAATGCTAAGTGACTGTGAGTATATTCTTTGGAAGAAATAGGCATGATTTAATCTCTACTTCTGATCAACTTGCTTTTGCCTTCTTTCCTAGGAAGTGTGTAGAGAGCTCTGGTGTCTCAGCAAAAGCAACCGCTGTGTCACCAACAGTATTCCTGCAGCTGAGGGAACACTCTGTCAAACTGGGAATATTGAAAAAGGGGTAAGCTCAAAGGATTTATTAGCTATTTGATATGTACACTAAACTAATAAATTTTGGGGCTTGATAATCCAGCCACTAGAAAATCATGAATATTTTCAAATGTACTTGAGAAAACAATAAATTCTTAACCTAATTGAGTTAATTATCATATCACGATATCTGCAAATATGCATTGCTTAGAAAATTATAGTGAACAACTGTTTTCGGGGTTAGTTTCAGCTTTCTATATGTATGTGTGTGAGTTATATTTGTACAAAAATCCGGCAACAGTCTTACAGTCTGTTTAATAACATAAGTCCATTTTTTTCCTGACAAATAATATCCAGGAAAATTATTTGATCCCAAAATAGATTTTATAAGTAGAGCCTAACTAGAGTCACCTTTACATTGGTATGAGAGAATTTATATTTAAAGAATTTATTGAGCATAGGAATTGGAGCTAAATATTGAATAATTTTATTTTCACCAGTCTAGTTTTTAAACAATATACAACTATTAAGAATTGCTCAAACAGATAGGAATAGTCTGTGCTGTACCTGGAATTTCTTAGTAATTGCTATATAGAATTCAAGACTTTATTATTATGAACTGAATTTACAATAACTACTACTTTCATCTGTTCTCAGTGCTGACTTCTTCCATGTTAGTTGGGCTAGTTTCAACAAAGAATACACTCAATTGCAGCTTGCAATCTAATGTTTAAATAAAAAGAATGAAAGCTTTTGGGCAGCTGTCACAGTTTATTAATCCTTGCTGACGGCTTCATTCAGGACCCATGACCTAGTGCCATGTTGATGGCTTTTCCATGCTGAGTTTGGAAATGTTGGTAAATTATGCTAAATGCATGAATTGATAGGGTCATTTTTAAAGGATTAGAATTTTTTTGGAGACTTTGTAGGTATCCAATAAAAATACAGAGACCTTCACACGCTACCAAAAATTCTCTTTTTTTTTCACTGAAGTAATAGAAAATATTAGGAACTTCATTCTTGAAACAACAGTCTAGGTTTATTTTGGAACCAACAATTCTTGTCATTGACAAGTAGCAATTTCCATCACTCTGTACTTAGAAGAAATACGTGACCAGGAAGAGGGAAAGTCTCAGTGAGAATCTGTTTCTTTGTTTGTCATTGATTGATTATTCTTGTGATCTAGTCCATGGGCCACAGTTTCTATTTGCCTACAATAATACTATCAATAGGCTTGATGGTGCTCTTTATTTTAGCTTACTTTTTAATTCAATGTATAAAGAATTCATTCTTTTAAACACCTCAGAGCATTGCTAGGAGCATTTTAGAAACTATACAACCACACTAAATTGGTAAACCATTAGTTATGGCTATCTGACACATAATTCAGCACCAACAATCATTTGCATGGTCCACACGTATCATTATCATTTGAACTTAATAACTAGACTCAAATGATAGATCTTATAGCCATATGCATATACATGGCAGAGATTTTGTTTTGAATTACAGAAAAATTAGAATGATAGTTAGAAAACTCTCAATAATCTAGATGAGAAATATAATTACTCCCAGAATAAGTACAGAAAAGAGAAAGTAGATAAAATGGGGCAAAAATATTTGATTTCTAAAGATCACAGTGATTGTTAAAGCTTCTAAGTCTAAGCTAATGATTGCCAACATTTGGAGCCCATAAACCATTTCTTCAAATGAATTCTATAGAATTTTGATACATACATTTGAAAATATGGAGATGTTTTGGTTGGAAGAAACTTCCTTTGACTGCTTCCATTCCCTGTCCTTGAACCTATGTCAGCTTCTAACATACCTAAACAGAACATATTGAGCTCCATGACAAAACGTTTTAAGAAACTTGTAAATGTAGTAAAGTTTGTCTACCAAGATAATATTCATATTTACAGCTTTATAGTGTAGTTTTGTAAAGTCAGTATGTTTAGCATTAATCTACAGAACAAATCTTAGGTCATTTTTTCAGAGACAGGGAAGGTTGATATGCCACTTCAGGAATCGCACTAACAAATCTTACAATAGATGAAACCATTTTAAAAACCCAATACCTGTGCAGAATCCAAGAAAGAAAAAGGATAGAATACTAGGCAGAAATCCTCAAATATCCCTATCATTAACTTTGAGTTTAAGACAAGGCTTTCCAATAACTGGATCAGCATTTATTTTAAAGGAAAAAAATATAAAGAACTAGACATGTGCGCTAAACTAAAAAGAAAAAAAATTACTTGTTTTTTACTAACTGCATTTAGCATGTCATCTCTTTATGAATTTCGGTTGTTATTGATTTATTAGTTTTTTTTTTCTTTAAAAGAGAAGCATGTCTATTGTTGCCAAATGCAGATTTTCCTCTTGAGGCTCTATCTATTTGTAAATTAAGCCAGAACTCAGAATTTTGACTCAAATCAGAGCTACTATGCAAAGAGCTAGTGAAAAAAATTCACATGAAATTTTTAATTTCTTATCAGCTTTGTGTGGCTAGTCTATCCTTGCCTTCTAAAAATATTTGGCTTTCTAATTACACTGATGATAATGATAACTATTTTTAAATACTTACACTGTGCCAGGCACATATTTGTTCTGCTTACTATTGACAGAAATCCTATGAAACAGGAACTGTTTTAACTCCATTTTACGGATGAGGAGAGTAAGACTAGAAAGGTGAAAATCACACAGAAATTTAATAGCAGAGGTGAGATTACAGCCCAGGTCTTTGTGATTCCAAAGTTGGAAACATGATCCCAGTATATTGCCTCTGATTTTACTTTATCTTCAGATGATTAATTTTTCAAAAAAAGCAAATTTTCATTGTCAAAGGGATAAACTACGTCATTGAGCATGAGCTTGGTGGTAACAATGTAATTTATCCTTTAATGCTAAATGGATTTTTCACTTCCCTACAATAGTTTGTTGTTTTCGGAATCATAGTAAGAAGGCACTGTGGACAGGACATTGAGCTAAGAATATACAATTGTGTTACAACTGGCAAAATAATGAATCTCGACTTTTAAGTGAGACAAATATGTTTCTCTACATATTTTGCAGAGATATTGTGAGCATGGACTGAGATAATGTCATTTTGAGTTTTTTATGGACTTTCTAAGAGGGAAGGTGCTGATGTATGTATACTTGTCATTATTATTTACCACCTTCACATGATGGTTGGCAGAAAATTCTTTGCCAGACTGCCTTAACTGGCAACAGTGAGCATCAGAAAGTATAAGCATGAGTTTGTGTATCTCCGAACGTGTGTCTCCGAATATCTACAACCTCTGATTTTGACTCTGACATTTAAAACTACTCTCATTAGAAGAAACAAGAAAGAACCTACATCCTGTCTAGCCAGTAGGATAAAGCCAAAGCTGCTCATAGATTTTTTTTTTAAATAAATTGTAAAAACAACAACAACAAACCAGAGAAGGGTAGAAATGTTGCTCAAGTGATAGCATAGACATATCCAGAGAACTGGGTCCACGATGATCTCGTCAAACTCTGGCTGCAAAAGATATGGGATCCCTGCCCGAGGGCGCAGTTCCACAAATGTTCCATGTAAGTATGGGAACTGTTCCATGCACATTTAGCAGATGGAGTAAGAAATATGGCCAAAAAATTAAAAACTGATCTTTGCGTGAGTCCTGGGGGGTCTGACATCGCTATTACAGCCATTGGATGTTTGCCTGAATAAGCCATTCAAGGATTGAATAAGAACCATATGGTCTGAATGGATGTGCTCAGGGACAGTAGCATTAACCAAAGGAGGAAATTTGATGAGCCCAGACGGTGCGCTGGTACTGTGCGTCCATGGGTCAAGCTGCTACAAATCAATCAACATAATTTTCAGCCCAAAGAACTTTCCTTTGACATGACATCAGTAATAGCCCTTTGGACAAAAATAGTAGGGGTGCCATGTTTGATGAAGTAGTAAACAAGTTTTATATTGTAAAAAATCTGACACTATTGGCATTATTACTGAACAGAATTATTAAGAATAATCAAGACACAATACTTTCAAGCTCTGATGCTGACCACAAAGTTTCAGATACTTGGTTTAGTGCCAAAAGATTGATTTAATGATTTTTCAAGACTCAGCGATATAGCCAAGCATTTGGTCTTACATATACATGACATTGATTTCTAATATCTTGCATGGGAAACAGGGATGGATTAGAATAAGATTATATTTTATAAGCCCTTCTAAACCACTGGATATTCAATATATATATTAGGACATTTGCAACCTTAGATCTTAATTCACTTAGACCAGAATATAATATGTTTTGACTGTGGCCCAAGCTATAAACACAGGAAGTGAAGAAAAAATAGCTCTTCCAATTGCTCTAGAAATTTAAATAGTATGAGATGACAAGTTCTGATTTAGAATTTGGGCTGGAATAAATTTTAACATTCCTGCACCTACACAATAGAAAGATAAGGCTTTGTAATAGCATTATGCTTCAACTCTCAGCTTTTCTGACTTAGGCAGAATATTCATTTTTGAATCACTAGTATCACTTCCTTTAAAATCTTTGTATTTCCTTAGAGGTCTCATTCCTGATGCTGGCTGGACCCAGCGCCAGCCATATCTACCATACCTACCATAATCACATAATATTCCATAATCACATTCTAAAATATCTCTAGTTTAAAAAATATTTTTAAATACTACATACATTCATCTGAAATTTTGCTTTGTGAAACTCTAGCATATTATCAAAAGTAGATTGTTTGATTTATAAAATGTCTTGCTTGTAGACAGTTCTCTGATGTAGATCATGAGATTTAGTGGTCTAAATAGCAAGAGATGTTGTTTGATAATTAATAAATATTTCTTAAGAAAACATTTTTTAAATTTATTTATTTATGCATACAAGCTGGGGTATAGGCCAGAGGCGTGGGGCGGCGAGAGGGTTCACCAGAGACAGAGTGGGGAGCAGAACAGGCAAATCGACGGAAATACACTGCTGAGAGGAGCAGCTGGTGAGGCAGGAGAGGTCTCCTGCGCCATGTGGGAATCTCCCTGGCTGGGCATCGAACTTGCGTCGCCGCTGCCAACAGCTACACAGCACAGCGATTAACCGCTGCTCCACCAGGGAGGCCCTTTTTAAGAAAACTTTTAATGCCTCACTGAACTTTGTGATCTTTATACATAGCTTTTAAAAATATATTTCTTTTATTTAGAAGGAATGTGAAAAGTAAGAGTAAATGAATTTTTATTCTTAAAATGTGATAATTTAAAATTTTTCACCTTCTGAATCTGGCTAAATAAATACACCTTAATTAGTAAACAAAGGCCAAGTTCATCTTGTTTATATAGATAATTTAGGTGAAGTACCATGACTAATATTTAGAATAGTGAAAAAAATCACTGGATTGTATATAACCTTTGAGAAGAAAGATTAGAAACTGATTTCTATCAAAATATTTTATTTTTCTTACTTAAGAAATAAAGCAAAAATCTATGTACATGGAAATGGAGCTTTTACAGGTTTGGCAAATTCAGGTAAAAATAAAAGAGTGTAGAAAATACAACATGCAAGATTCTTACCTTTATGTGCTTGTGCTTTGTTTTACTTACTTCAAGTTGCTCACTTGAGTAATCTAATTATATTACTTATGCTTTATACATATTAGTATTTTAATGTATTTTTATTAGTGTAATCATCTAGAAAATTAGCTTAAATACTTTGAGCCACATGAAGTCCCTTATAGGTTTCTTAAAACACTTATTAGTAAGCATATTCTTCTCTTAAAGTCTTAAGCCCTGTCACAATACTATTGCCAGAAATGAGAAGTAGCAAGATTCCAAAGAGCTACCTTATAAATACAAGGGGTGTTGGAGAATTAAACAAAATACAAAGACAACTTCATTTTGCCAGAGATCAGAATCAAACAAACCCTTCATGTCTTTGAAAGTATGTTTACATAGAACTAATTTCTAAGGTTGTGCTAATCCAAACCATATTAGAATGTGCTAATCCAAGCCATATTAGATTAGAAAATTAGTTCCCATTTTGTAATTAGGGGTCTTAAAGAAAAGAAACAATGACTTGATGACAAAGGCGTTGCTAGAATGAGAACTCAGATTTGTAACAGAGTACTTGCAGATTGAAGTTGCTTATTTGTTCTCTAGTTAACCAAGTTGCTAAACTAGACATTAGTCTCTTGTCAACTATTAGTTCACTGATACTTATATTCTTCATCCATTAATCTTCGTTATTTAACTTTTTGACTCCATGGAATAGATATAATCATTTACATGAATTTATTCAGTAAAATGTTCTGGCAAACCATTAAAAAATATAATTGCTCTGTAGATAGATGTTAATTAATGATGTGAACTGAGCAACACTTGACAAACTGAATATTGTGTTTATCTTTTCTTAAAAATACTTAACTATTGAGTCATAATTTGCATAGGATATAAAGGCCCATATATTCTATTTATCTTTTAATTTAAAAATAAGTTTTAAAAGAGAAACAAGAATTTATGTGAACTCTCTCCCTAGCCTACATTTTCTGAGCATCCAGGAAACTTGCATAATAGAATTATTAAATGCTTTGGAGCCTACATCTTTCAGTTTTCAATATTGAAATTCAAATATTCAATATTTCAATTTCAATATTCTTCACAATTTCCTTGTCCTATTAAAAATGCAGAAAGTAAAATTTTCTCTCTACAAATTATGAATCTATTCAATGAGGTCTCAAATTATATGTGTATGCATACTTGTAGTTGAGGTTGGTTTTTTTTTTTTAGTCTCTGGTGTTATTTTTTGTTTTCTGTAATAAAAAAAGGCTAGTAAAGTATTTTAGAATAGTCCTTAATGTTTTCAAATATATAGTCCTACTCTGCCAATGGATTTTTTTTCCATTGATTTTTGTGTATTTCTGCTAGTAAGTGACCTTGGGCAAGTTAGCCTCCATTAGGTTGTGGTTTACTCATCAGACAAAACAAAATTCTTAGACCACATGAATTCTAAAGCTCCTTTGGGCTTTCGATGCAATTCTATGCTTATATGAAATAAATGAAAACTCAAAGTTTAATGATATTTGAAATCAGTAATGTTAAATTTCCAACTTGAAAAAGTAGGTGGCTTTTATGACTTGGAATTCTTTCATGTACTAGTTGCCATTAATTGAAACCAGGGGAAAAATCAGTAATTGTTCAGTACTACTTTGCTCAATTATTCTCATAGGAAACAGTTACAAGCATAAATACTCTACAGCTACTTGCAGTAACAAAACTGTAAAACTGATGATTATTTAACCTAATGTGACTTTTATATAGGTGAAGGTATATATCTAACACAATTGGTATATCATTATGCAAGTATTTGGTCTTCACAACCACTTCAATAAATGACATTGGTAGAGAGAACTTGTCTTCCTCTCAAGTGTACATTATCAGCTGCCCTACTCCCAGAATTGATACTGTATTATCAGATCAGTCAACCACTGCTTCAGCATTTTGGACAGATTTTTTTTTTCTTCATGGTAATTTTCACTGCTCCAAACTCACAATCTTTATTATTGTCCTAATTTAATGTTTATTAGATGTAAGGTCAGAAGGTTATCCTTAAAGTCATCCAACTTTTTACTTCCTCTGACCTAATTTTTTATGAACAAATGGTAATTGCTTAGCACCTTTGTGAAGAAGTCCTTTATATTGTTGGAACTGCTAAAATATTCACTGAGTGCCAGGGGAAAGAAGATGAATTTGACTTTATTTTTACTTTTTTAGTATCTCTAGTTCCTTCCTGACTTGTAGTAATCAGAATAGCATACAGAATTCTATAATTTAATTAATGCATTCATTCACTAAATTTTGCATATCTTCTACATTGTAGGTACAGTTCTATTGTAGCTAGTCTGCATTCTGTGTTGATGAAAATGTTCTATATCTTCTCTGTTCAACATAGCCACTAACCACATGTGCCTGCGGAGCACTCAAAATGTGGTTAGTGGCCTGAGGAACAGAATTTTTAATGATAATTAACTTTAACTTAAATAGCCACTTGTGGTTCTCAGGGCTTTTACATACTAATGCGAGGAGACAAATGATAAAGAATTAATCTGAAAAATAAACAGGGTAATATAAAATGTGTTACACATTAAGAAGAACTAAACCAGGAGAATGTAATCATTGCATCCAGGCATGGGGAAGGCCCATGGCAAGAACTGGATGATGGGATCCCACTTCGGAATAAGGGTGGTCAAGTAAAGTCCTCTCTGATGAAAAGACACTTGACTTCAGATCCAATGATGAGAAGATAGCAATATGAGGAACTGGGAGAAAAGTATTCCTAGAAGGCCAGCAAATGCAAATGCCCCAAGGAAGAAGCAAGCTTAGTGTATTAAGGGAAAGAGAAAAATCCAGAATGTCTGCAGCAGTCTGTACAAGAGAGAGAATAAGCCTGGAGAATGGGGCAGGGGCTCCATCATGAAGACCACTGTTCATCAGTATTAAAGGAAGTAGGGAATCATCACAATCTTTTAAGCAAAAAATGATAGGATGTGGTATGTTTTTAAAAGATAGAAAAGAAATAGAGAGCAGGTGAGCCAGGTAAGTCGCTGTTCCATTTGCCAGTTTAGTCGAGGGTGGTAGCAGTGGAACAGGTGAAAAGTGAAAAAAATTCTGGATATATAGAATTTAGTGATCACGTATCATTCCAATTTTTATTTAACAAGATAACATTGCTGACACTCAACTCTGACAATCCTGTTCCCTGTTACTCATATAAACAGATGACTTTCATCACATCAGTATGGTCTGTCAAAGCTTGATAATTCAGAAAACTCCACCAATAAAAGCCTAGAAATGTTTTTTTTAATTCTTTCATTTTTACCATGTTCTGCAAATAAGATTTATCATGTCAGAGTTATGAGCTGATTATGCGATGTCTGCGTCTTGATAAATTATTCCTGGCTTTCTGCTTACTTATATGCAGTATGTGTGGTTTATTGCAGAGCGAAGCTGAGAAGAATTCCAGTACACATGTTCATGCAGGGGCTATGCACATGGCTAGTCAGTGTATATAAGGGTTTTTTTGTACCCGGTCCCTAGTGTCTTGGCATTACTTTTATTATGTCTGCAGTACTCATGTCGATGAAATGCCACAACACATTCTTTTACTATTGTAGCCTCAACCGGCCTTTTAAATTTTTTTTTTTTAAGAAAAAGCAATTACCATCATAAAAATTCCTTACTGGGGAACTTTCCATATTGCGTTATCATTCCATGAGTCTAATAATAGTGGAATATAAAGAAAAAAATTTAATACTAAAATATCTAAAAAAGAATTTTGAGGTCTCCATAATGAGAAACACTAAAAGTCTGAAAGAGGAGAATTAAGGAAAAAGAAGCAAAGTCAAAATAATTTTTAAGAACTTCTGGTACATTATGAACTTCTGGTACATGTTAGAGGTTTACAAATCATTACCTAGCAAAAGATGATTTGCAAATCCCATGCACCTTCACCAATGTCTAAATACAGTTAAAGAATATCAGTCTGTTATGTATTGGAAGAATGCTAATGCCTATAATTGGTCATTGCCTAGCCCTTATGTATTTCTATCCTGATAGCTCTATCTGCCTAAAAGCTAATTCTGTGTTTTCTGTGAAATTTTGCAGTGGTGTTATCAGGGAGATTGTGTTCCTTTTGGCACTTGGCCCCAGAGCATAGATGGGGGCTGGGGTCCCTGGTCACTGTGGGGAGAGTGCAGCAGGACCTGCGGGGGCGGCGTCTCCTCATCCCTAAGACACTGTGACAGTCCAGCGTAAGTAGCTAAAGTAAGCCGCAGCCAACAAAAAGACACTGTTGGAAATGATTCAAAGCTGTGGTTTCACATGTTATCTGTAAAAACGTTTCACTAGTGAGCCAAGTGCTTGTCTTCAGAACAAGCAATAGGCACTGGAAAGTGAAGGAACCTTGTTAGACTTTCTTCTTCTCTCTTTCCCCTTACTGTATAACTAAAAATAAAAGAAGAAAAAAGTAAAGCATTGTGTACCTATCCCAGGTATAGCTAAACTTTTAATCTACTAATAATCAGATAGCTTTCTTCCTCCCAAAACTACTGAATTATGGATGAATCCAGGTCTAGTCTTAGCTACATTACTATTCCCAGGCAACCCAAGGTCTTTTCACATGTCACATAAAATTATTACTGCTACATTAGTATTAAAAGGACCAATGAGAGCACTTCAAGGATTGAAATGCCTTGATTCGCATCACAAATCACAATGAAAAGAATACTGCCCATGTGTTAAAATAGTTTCCATTCACATGCCCCCGTTAATCATCTTCCAGAGCTGCCACCACTTTTCTCCTCTGGCTGTTTTATGCAGGTCAGACTGCTCCTCTCCCACCTCTTTTTCTCCAGCCAGAGTCCCCTGGCATCAGGCCAACCCCGCCAGTGTTTTTTTGTTAACTGTACTGCTTCTCCCTTCTAGCAGCGCCCAGTGCAGGTGGGCTGCTCCTTGTTTCTCAGAGTCAAACTGCTCCTTAGCTGCTGCTTGTCAAGTGCTCCTGTTTGTCTGGCGCTCAGATAGAGGACCTTCTTTCCAGACAAATGTTCACTGCAGAATAAAGATGCTGCAGTATCACTTCTGCGCCCCCCTTACCCCCACCCCACCTCTGGAGTAAAAGATAGTCTATTTTTATTTGTTCTCATGATTCCTCTCTTTGATTTCACTCTCTAAATATTTCTTCTCTTTCACTCTTTTTATCTTGAAGTTAGTTCTTTATATTTGTTTTTAAAAACAAGTGTAGAATCACTAACCTGAGTATTAATTGCAGACCACTATGAATTAATATCCAAAAATATACAACCCAATGACACTTATGAAACCTGGACCTCTTTTAAAAGAAGCTAGTTCTTTACATTACACACCCAAATAAATAGCATATGGTTTTCCCCAATGTTAAACATTCCAAAAATTAGTTTGTGTAAATCAGATATTTGACATCTTACTTTTTCATTACATTGAGGGTAATATAAAGTACGTATATAATACAGTCATCTGAGTTTTAGATTTAGTTTTTAAAATCTTTACATAATATTTTAAATGAGGTAGAAATTCATTTCTGCTTTACTTACTTTGAACTAAAGCTATTTCCAGAGTTATTTAGTGTTCTCTTCTTGTTTCCAGTCTGGAAATAAAACCCAAACTTTTCATTTTCCTTGGTATATGTATTATCAGTTTTGTGAATATGAGTCAAATGAATTTTCATTTTAAATAATTGATTTTTAAACTCAATGTGTTGAACTGAGCACCTGCTTACTACATTAATTAAAAAGTACATTGATTTAATTTCATTTTCCTAAGAAATAAATAACAATTAAAGTTACTGATAGTAAATTGCTTTAATTTTTATGTGCAACAACCATAATCATTATTGCTTACAATCACCAACGTGATTATTTTAATAACTAATAAAATATCAAAGTTTGTATTTTATTAAAGTGAATGTTAATATGCTCTCATCAAGCAATATATGTAGTCTTTATGTGGATGATATATTATATTCACATGTTAAACAAAATTTGTTTTCAGACCTTCAGGAGGTGGAAAATATTGCCTCGGGGAAAGAAAACGGTATCGTTCCTGTAACACAGATGTAAGTAAAACCAAATTCTGCTATAAAAATTTAGTTTACATTTCCCTAGAGTAGGGAAATTAAAAAATAATTGTAACCTATTTGACCAGAAATCCATGTGTATGAGGGTCATTTCAATTTTTAAATTGTTTCAGGTCCAACAATTCCATCAACAGGAGTCAAAAGGAAGCTCCAGCAAGAGGAGCAAATACATTGTCCCCCAGTATTTATCAAGAGAGAGCCATACACACCTTGAACTGCCCTGGCACCTCAAAATACACAATTTTGCCACCACTGTCTTTCTTGAGTCCATCAGGATTAATCTTATTGTGCCTTTTTACAGAGTTATGTTGACTACTGAGTGAAGCCCCAGACTCCTACATCATTCCTCGTGCCTTGTCATCTTATTCCAGAAACCTGTGCATATCCCCTCTTCTGTTCTAATCCTTGCCCAGTCACTGACCCTTCCGTGCCCTCAGGAACTCATGAACCATCATCAAAATCCCTTATATATACAGTCCTCTCTGAATTCTCCTTCCCTTCAACTTCTTTCTCTAATGAAAATTGTCTCTCCTCTGAAGATTCTGCTTCCTCTGTGGTCCTCTCAAGTTCAGGACTTGTTTTTTCCCTTAGCTTTTTTTAAAAGATTTATTTATTTATGCAAATAAGCTGGGGTGTAGGCCAGAAGTGTGGGTGTGGGTGTGGGTGAGAGGATTCACCAGAGACAGAGTGGGGAGCATAACAGGTGGATCTATTCAAGTACACTACAGAGGGGAGCAGTGGGTGAGGCAGGAGAGGTCTGCTGCACCAGGTGGGAAGCTCCCTCTCTGGAAATCGAACTCATGCTGCATTGGCTATGGATAGCTTCAGAGTGCTGAGACTTAACCCGTTGCACCACCAGGGAGTTCCTCCATTAGCTCTTGAATGTCTGGGTCTGGAAGTGGATTGGCTATCTCTTTTCCTCCTTCCAGATAATTATTCTTCCCTCCTATCTAAAAAACCATGGCTTTTAATTTCATGGTAAAAATTCTACTGTATAAGTGCTACTACCCATTATCTTTCACTCTCATGTTCTCCAACCCCATGCTTATTTTTCACTATTGGTTATTTCGTGAATACACAGATAATTTTTCCAATATCTTCTCTTCTGGAGTTTTTCATAAGTATGCAAACTTGCTATTATTTCTTCTATCTTGGGGGGAAAAAAAACCCTTCTAGTTATTTTCCTATTACTTTGCTCCCTTTGAAGCAAATTCTTCAAAAAAATTGTCTGTATTTATTAGATCCAATACCTCTTCTCATTTCCTCCTAAATTCTGAATGTTCATCTTACTTGATCTTCACTAGACTTCCATGATAGTAACCTTTTGGTTGTCCTTTTATGTTACTCCTTGTTGCTTCTCATCTTCCTTTGCTGTTTCCTACTTTTTTATCTGACCTCCTAACATTAGAGTACTGAGAACTTGGTCCTTGATCTTTTTCTCTGCCCTATCAATACTCATTTTCTTGATATTCTCTTTCGGTTTCATTGATTTTGACACCATTTTTATGTCATTTGACTACAACATTTATATTGTCAGCCTAGATTCCTTCCATGGATCTGAGACTCCTGTCTTACCATTGATTAGCAATTTAATAGACATCTAGTATTTAGCATGTTCAAATGTATCTCTAAAATATTTTCATAAACCTGTTCCTTCAGTGATTTTTTATATATCAGATGTCAAGTCTGTCTAGCTCAAATCAAAAAATTCTTCACTCCTTTCTCTCTTAACCTATTCCAACCCCTCAGAAATTCCATTGGTTTTGCCTTCAGATATATCATGGATCTGACTACTTCTCATTGCCTCCATTGCTATCACTCTGTCTTTCACTGGGATTACTGTCAATAGTTTTTTTAATCCTTCAATATAGAAGACAGAGTAAATCAGATTGTATCATTTACTCAGAACTCTCAGTAGCTACCCATTTTACATAACTGCAAAGGCCTTACAAAGGTCTTATCTTTGCTAATAGTAGAAACAAAAGACAAATAAATGCCAGCCCACCAACATCAAGTTCTACTCTTTCAGCATCTACTCTTTCAACATCTTTCAGCATCTTTCAGCATCTATAAAACATAGTTCATGAGTAAAATTTAACAAGTTTAAGAAGTTTGACACTTTATTTTCTTTTTCTGTTACCTATTATTTATTATTCCTACCAGATAGGACCTATGTTATTGGTATTATACACCCCTACAATTATATAACAGTGGAAATAGATGGGAATTAAAATAGATGCAAAATAAAAGTAGATGGATGGAGTATACTTACCACAACTCTATCATGGATGTACAAATAATTATGGCTTTTAAACTACTGTTTACTAGTTCAGAGTTTGAGGCAATCCATTTAACACTGAGTTTTACTTTCAAGTTAATAAAGCTGCTTGAGCATAAGTTGTCTAAGCAAGGCCTTGCTAAAATGTAGTCTAGTATATAAAAATTTACTTTCAGAACTATAAATCTAGCTCAGTGTTGTCCAAAAGAACTTTCTTCAGTGATGGAAATACTGTATATGCACTTTTTAGCCTGGCAGCCACTAATTAACTATTGAGCAATTGAAATGTGGCAAATACAACTAAAGAACAGAACTTTCCAGCTTAATTAATTTAAATATGAATTAATAAAAAATTGAAAGAAAGACTGTAAGTGTTATATATAAAATTCTCAAAACAAGTTGCTTAGTTCATTTTTAGAAACAAATGTAGGAGACTTCCATTTTCGATAATTATGAACGAGGTTGTTCTGGCAAATTCTTTTTAAATGATAAGATTGTTTTAATCATTTTAAAATCAGCAAAAGGCTGACAAGATAGTGAGGGAAACACTTACAGGTCGAATTATCTGAGCAAGGGCACCTGAAAATATAAGTGATGCATCACAGCATCTAAGGTACTTTTGCCCTGATGAGAGGAAGGGAAGAGAGAAACTTCTCTTAAATATAAAGTTAGTTTGTCCCAAAGCTCTTCTTCCCCTGATCCCTCAACACACTTCCTTCATGTCTTATTGGCTAGGAGGCCACATGCCCATTCTTAAACCTGTCACTGACAAAAATGGCATTATTAATATTGGTGTAGTTTAATCAACATTTGCCCCCCAAAGGGAATTAAGGTTATCTTCCCTGAGAGGCAAAATCAGAAATCTGTTGGCAAGAAAGTTTGAAGTAATGTGGGTATGCCACAGTAACTCTCTTAGAGCTCTTTTAGTTTTCATTTTTACTAGTAGAAGTAGCAGCAATGGTAGTCTTGGTAGTAATCATACTAGTATTACTAGTTGCTGTTGTTAACATTTTTTGAGCACTTACGATGTACCAGACCTATTATTTTAATTGTTTTCTTTCCATTCTGAGAGAAGTTCTCCCCTTTCTCTGCTTAATGAGACATTTTAAATCTTCATTTTTTCAATATAATCTAGAAAAATTATGATAATGTAAAGTTTTCATACAGTCTGTTCTTTGATAGCCTCGTTTCTGTAACACAAATTAGCTCATAAATTGTTGAATTATTTTGTGTCATATTTTGTATCATTAAATAATGTAGCAGCTAAAGCCAAACTACACTGATACAGCCGAACAGCAGAGTAAAGTCGTACTGTACATGATGGCCATTCTCCTACAGTTTTCTTTTTGTTCCATTTGCCATGTAGTCTATTGTAGACATCCTTATTGTGTCTTTCTGCCCACTCTTTGTACATGGCCTCTTGTCTCTAAAACTTAAAAGATTCATCCCTTCCTTATTTAAACTTAAAAAAAAATAGTCTTACATTTATTTATTCCAGTGTTTGTTAGGAATTTGACATGCCTTAAAAAATGTGTTAATACTTTATTTGAATAGTTACTGTTTTTATTAATGTTCTATCTTTGTGTTGTCTGCCTCTAACCGTATTTCCCAATATGCCTGTTTTTTTGGTGTGCAATTTTGCAGAAAGATATTTTTCAGGAACCTATATATCACTAGAGCAGAAACTCCTATATTAAAAAATCTTCTAAACATTTCTATTCTGTTGGCTATATTCTAGGATAGATAATTTAAAGATAAATCATGAAGAGAGAACTGATTAGAATTTTATATTGAGTAATGCAAGCAAGACTTCATCATTCATCATTTACCAGTTAGCATAAAATGAGTGTTACCTTAGGAGCATCACAGGACTATTTTATTTATATCATCCCCGTTAACTTTGATGCTTTTTTCTAAATGTGTAGATGGTTTAAGTGTTCTCTTTTTTCCTACAATGCCCTAGTGTCTATTATATTTGAGGTATACTGGTTCAAGAAGTTCAAGAGAATATGTTGTCTTTTATCATATCAATCTCCTACCTTAGAGCATGTTTCACCTAATCTAACACTATGCACATCAAATTTAGCATGTAGATAAGATCTGAGAGAACACTTTCCATTAGTTAGAATCAATTTGACAGTCAAAAATTAGAAACAATTCATAAGTATTTTTGGCTTAGTCTTTTATGATCCAAGAGCTTTTCTTGAGACTTAAATAGGGCAAATTCAAATGAGTCTAGCAAAATTTCCAAATCAGTGCCCAGAATGAGATCATATCAGATAAATAAACAGGAGCACCAGGATTCTTTATTTAGTGTCATAAATCATTGAGACTTGCTCTGTGCTTTTTAATGTATGCCCAGAGCATACATTAAAATATCTAGAAAATAGAAAATCTAGGAGATAGTGGGTTGAGTCACATGTATTTAAAAACCTTGCATTCCTTTTAAGATCTTTTTAGAAGATCCTTTTATGATCTTCTTTTGACTGGCATAAAAGAATATTGATTTTTGTTCAGGTTTTTCAGCTTTCTTGAGCAGTTTTTCATTCCAAATGACTATCATTAGAACTAAAATTTTTAAATAAGTTATATGTAAAGAAAACAATTTAGCTATCCTAAGTTTATAAGTCAAATTTTATGTCAAAACCTAAAAATAAATACTAACTTCTATGAAAAGAACTTTTCCATATTTCTGAAAAGAATTTTCTGGTGTTCTTGGTCCTTGTTTTCCAAAACTGTTACAACCCCCATTGGGTCTTTTGCCTTCTTAGGAAAGAGTTCACTAGAGTGCTAAGTGTAGCTGAACTAGGCAAGGTTTTATTAGAGACTCATGCATGAGGGAATCAGTGCTGGAAAAGAAGCTTGACTCTTGAAAGGGAGTTAGGAGGAGATATTTAAAGGGTCTGGTCCATGAGGTAAGAGAGAGGAGAGCAGTATCAGGGCTATAGCTTGTTCTGAATTGGGCTATGCTGACGAATGTGCTGAACGTTTACACTCCAACTGTGAATGCATGTTCTCAGCCTTCTCCCTTCAGGAAATTCTGAGATAATCATTAGTCAAGATTTCATGATTTTTGTTCTAGCATGTCGCCTCATGGTCAATGTGGTTCCCCCAAATTGTTTGGATAGGGCTCAACAATCCATGATTTAGTCCACCCGTTCAAACAGGACTTGGGGCAGCTCATTCTACCAGCTCACAATTTCTTTCACCTAGACTGTCTCAAAAACAAGAAAGTCCTTGTGTACTTTCTATTTGTTGTACCTGTAGTTTGTGTGCCTGTTGATAATGTGACTAGGATAGAGTTTCTGGTAAAAAACCTAAGCCCTGCTTTGACTAGGATGTAATATATTATTCTTGCACTTTAAACCTCTAGTTTCTCTCCTTTATGCATTAAAACTATAAAAAGTGTTGACGTCAAAGATTTTCTAAATCTGTGGCCTGTTCTTAAGTTTAAGCATTGATTGTGGAGTACTTAGGTATTTTTTCAGTCAACTTTGCTAGAGAAGCAAGCTATTCTGCAATTTTTTCTTCTTCAGTTCATTGTTTAAGGTCATTAAATGGCATTATTGCCTTAGTTGTAGTGCTAGGGGAAAGTATAACTAATTTTTAGAGGTAGAATTATAGTTTAAAAATTACGGACTTTGGATACAAGTTTACTTAAGTTTGAATCCTGACAGTCACACTTGTTGCTGTTTAGCCTTAGCAAACTTGGCACTAAACTTCAGAGAACTCCTGTATAATGACATCAGATTTGCAGTGTTGTTTGAAAATTTAAAAAAGTAACACATTGTATGCTATTCCTAATACTTCATATAGACTCAATGCAGTGTATTTATCATTATTATATACATTTATATGTACATTTATTATAATATACATTTATATTTTGTAGATTACAAAGTACATTCATAGTAACCTCACTTAATTTTCAAATTATTTTTATAAAAAGGAAGGACAAGCAATTTTTTAAAATTATGTTTATTTATTTTCTTGCATCTTTGTAGTTCTACCATCAACATATCACCCATGAACCAACACCATATTCCCTTGTGTTCATCCCTCCCCTGTTTTAACCCCTCCTCCATCCCTCTCCTTTGTTGTATGCCTCAAATCTATGGTCAGCTTGCTAGTTTTGTCTTTTTCTTGACCTTTTGTTTGGTTTTTCTATATTCTGCATGTAAGTGAGGCCGTCCAATATTTATCTTTTTCCTTCTGACTTATTTTGGCTAGCATAACCTCTTCCAGCTCCATCCATGTTGCTGCAAATAGCATGAGTCAGGAGAAGAAATTTTTAATATTACTTTTAAAATGAGGAAACTGAAATTTAGCAGTAGGCTGTGGGTCCTGAAGGGACTCAGTTAAGCATAGAACTTAGTCCTAATCCAGTGCTTTTGCAATGGATGGAGCTCTTGGGAGATGGGTGTGACAAGGTAAACTCTGAAAAAGTTTAGTTACGTTTTCATTGTCTTACTTCTGGTCTAACTTTACCCTCCAGCGGAATCAAATAGCTGAGAGCATTATACTACAAGTGCAGACCTTACACCCAGGGAGAGATATGGGTGTTAGTGGTAATAAGGTACAGAGTTGATACATTAGTTAACAGTATTATAACTGTGTCCCAAGTTATAATTTGAAAACAAATACATATTAACCATTTTATTCTTTCTTTTTTTTTTTAAGATTTAGTTATTTATACATACAAGCTGGGGTACAGGCCAGAGGCGTGGGGCGGCGAGAGGGTTCACCAGAGACAGAGTGGGGAGCAGAGCAGGCAGATCAGAAATACACTGCTGGGGGGAGCAGCGGCGAGGCAGTAGAGGTCTGCCGCACCATGTGGGATTCTCCCGGGCTGGGCGTCGAACTCACATGGCGCGCTGCTGACAGCTCCACAGTGCAGCGCTCAAGTGCTGCACCACTGGGCAGACCCCAATTTATTCTTTTTTAAAAAAAATTTTTTTTAATTTATATCCTTTACATTGTTGTGTATCCCCCCCATAGGTTTCCCACCGGCAACTTCACCCGTGAACCATCACCATAGTCCCTTGTGCTCTTTTCTCCCCTATTTTGGTCTCTCTTCTTCCCCCTCCCCTGTAGAAAGTCTCTTATTTGTGTTAACCACTTTATTCTTACATCCATAAAATATTTATGTATACATGGCAAAACTACATATGTACAAATATGTATTTATGGCAAAAAATAACAAGGGCAGTGTCATTAATCTTTAGGTGTGTGTTATGTTTTGAGATATAAGAGCTGTCTTTTAGACAGAGTAGAACTTTCTTGTTAATTTTGTTCTTGAAGGGTTATTTAAAAAAAATTGCAAAGGGGCCTCCTGGGTAGCCTAGGCATTAAGTTTCAGCTTTATCACCTCAGTGGCTGGGAGTACAGGGAGCTAACCCAAATATGGCACAGCAGACCTCTCCTTTCTCACCTGCTGCTCCCTTAGCAGTGTGTTTCAGTGGATCTGCCTGTTCTGCTCCCCACTCTGTCTCTGGTGAATCCTCTCACCCCCTACACCTCTGACCTACATTCCAGTTCTTCTATGCCAAAACAAATAAAATCCTTAAAAATAAATAAATAACTACAAAAGAAATGTTTCTTAACATTTTCATAGGCTTATGGAAAAAAGTCATTATATGGATTGATGACATTTTAGTCAATTCAGGTCATACAAGGCTTATTGAGATACATTTAAGTTTGAAAACCTGCATGGAAGATTATGGTATCAAATTCGTCCCAACAATGTTTTCTTTTCTTTAAGAGTAAACAGAATAAAACAACAAAATATCAGAAATTATTTGAGGGAGAAATGAGGAGAAGATTGAATCAAAGTTGGGCTTGAGCTGATTCACTAATTCACTGAACCCTAAATTTGACCTTGAAATTGCCCTTATGACTGATTTCTGCTGATTGTTTTTGAGGAGAGGTTGCTTGATTAGTGTTAACACTAGGAGACAGAAAAACTGTCAGGCTTTACATAATGAAATAAGCAGAGTACCTGATAACTAACTGGGAAACCAAAATTTCATTTGCAACACATAAGAGAAGGTATAGAAGCAAGGCCTATGTTAGCCCATGTGGCATCTTTGTGTAAATTAGAAAAAGATGCTTATTTGAGTAAATTGACAGAAATATGTCCCTTCATAGTCCCAAGTCAAGTGCATGTTCTGCTATGCCTCGTAGGAGTTGGTTCCAACCTTCACTAATGTTCCCACCACTTACAAAAGTCTAACTGTTTAAGAATATGTTACTATCCTGGAGAGGAAGAAAAGAATTAAATTTCAGGAGTAGATGGTTGGTCAATATTATAGGGAAAAAGAAAAAATACATTTGTGTGAAAGTAAGAAAGGAAAGAGCAGAAGGTGAAAAAGAGAGCAAGGAAATAGAAGAATGCAATGCCAGTTTTGCTCATTTTGCAGTTTTCTCCAAGGTAGTAGAAATTCTCAGCTCAGCCTGCCCATCTCCATTAGGAAGAGGGGAGGAAAGGAGAAAAGTGAAAAGAATGTTAATTCTCTGCTTGCTTCTCACTCTTTTTTGCTCATAAGATAAAATACAATATTTTCAGAGTTTTCCTCATTTATAAGACACTTTGGGATGTATTTCTTTTGAAAGTAAGGCATATTGGGTATATTTTTGCAAAGGAAAGAAAGAAGGTAAATGGGATTCTAGGACTTGTCAAGGTTACCCCATCTTTTGAGACAAAATTAGGATTAGAACCTCAGTAATAGAAATGCCACTGGAAAAAATCTGTCAGCAGAGACTGAGATATCTTTCTATAGCAACTTAATGCTCCAATGAATTATTCTTTTTTAAGGTTTATCTACCAATAAAAAGTATTAAGCTTAGTCAAAAGGACCTCTTAACTTATCAGTATAACTGGAAGCATGAGACTTTTATAGAATGTGCCAAATTATACATACTTCTGGGCGGAAGAGTGGTCATAAAGATGCTAATATTAATTTTTTTTATCCTTTGAAAATACTTAGATCAGAAAAAGCTGTGATCTGCAGCTTCGCTCTCTGGATTTCTGTGAGGCCCTGCTGACTGCTTTTCAGGAGAGGATCCTTGATTATTAACACTCGGAGGCTGAAAACCTGTCAGGCTTACATAAAAAAATCTGTTGGTTATGCCCACTGTTCTGTTAGGATTTCTGCACAGTATCAGTATTTATTACCCTTAAGTAGTTTAAAAAGCATTACTTCTCAAACTTTCTACTATTTCCAAGCAAAACAATAATATTTTTTGCAATTTTTCCTTTAATTGCTCTTTCTCTTTAATCACTCTCATTCTTTGGAACCAGCATATGCAACTCATACTGAGCCTATTTTCAGTCAACATAAATCCAGAGAATTCACTGAAGGACACATTGAAATCAGGAGAATAGAACATTAGCTAATATATTCTAGAAACAAAGGCATGGGATGTAGTCCACAAGTCTAATAAAATTTCCCTAAACCCTTCCAGCCTGCTATCCTATAAAATCCTAAAAGTACTCCTTTTATATCTACATACATACATACATACATACATACATACATACATACATATATTTTTAATATCTTTTACATTATTGTGTATTCCCTGTAAAATTCCCACCACCAATTCACCAGTGAACCATTACCAGAGTCCTTTGTGCTCTTATCTCCCCCATTTTGATCCCTTTTCCTCCCCCTCCCTCACAGAATATCTCTTATTTATGGTAAAAGCACTCCTGCCTCAGGGCCTTTGTATTTATACTGTTTCCTGGAACACTCTATTCAAGATAAGTCACTGACCCAGTTTTCAAAAACTCTTTCCTCAAGTGCCACCTTATCAGAGAGAATTTCTCTAACCATTCTATTGAAACAATTTCCCTCCCACCTCACTGTCAATCTCTACCCTGTTTTATTTTTCTTCTTTCACATCTTCAATTAGAATAAAATCCATGAAAGTAGGGACTGCTCATCTCCTATTTCTTTATGTCCGGAGCCTGGATCATGTGTGATATGTAGTAAGGATTGTGTGTGTGTGTGTGCATGCATACATATATGTATGTATGTGTGCATGCATACATACACACATACATACATGTGTGTTATATGTGTGTAGGTATGCACATATATAAATATATACACATGATATACATGTGTGTATACACACATATTTGTTGAATAAAATACACACACACACATGCTGAATAAAAGAAAGACTGTTATATCTATATATAGCACCTTGTCTGAAGAAGCCTAAAGATACATTATGATTGTTAAAGGGAAGCCTTCATGGTCTAGTTATTTGTCATTTAGGAATTACATTCGTTTAGTGTGGACTCAGAAGAAAGAAGGAAGATCACTGGGCTATGGGAAGATAAGTTTTGGCTGAAAATATGGGAGAACCCGATAATAACTACAACTATGTGAAAACTATTTGATCTTTCTGTAGATGTTTACACAAATTGTATGACCTCTTTGGAGATCATTGCAGAGGAAATTTAAGCATTTTAAGTAAATTAAATTGCGTTATTTCTAGAATCAGTTCTTTGAAGTGTATGACTATAGTGTAAAGCATACTGTAAGGTACAGTTCAGTAGTCACAACAGACATTGAATGACCCACAGAGCCTAAAATATTTTCTGTGTGACCCTTCACAGAAAAAGTTTGCCAACCTCTGACTTTAACCAGTAAATCTCAAAAAAATGACCCATGAAACGTATCAATCTCCCAAGTATTGTAGTCTTCCTCCTCCTCCCCCTCCTCCTTCACTTTTCTTCTTCTTTCTCCTCTTTATCTATGTAGCAGTAAAGATCTAAGCATAATAATATAAACCACTGATCATTTTAATAGAGGGTATTTAATGCAAAGAGTTGGTTGCATGGATAATAGAAGAGGCTGGCAAGTCCTCAGATCATTGTGAGCAGGAAAATACCATCATTCCTACTAGGAAAATACAGAGAACAGGTAGTTTTGTCAGAGCCCAGTGGCTGGGATGCCCAGAAACTGGGACCATAGGGTGGGATTGGTTGTCTGAAGTTGGAGCCACCTGAAGATTCTGCTTCTGCTTAAGATGCTGTCTGAGGTAGAGGGAAAATAGGAGAAGTACCCTGGCTTTTCCCCAAAGTGCTTTCCATTGACTGAACCCAACCAAACGTCAACTGCACAGAAGCTTAGGAAATGGAACTTGCAGAGTTTGTTCCCCTGAATGTAGAGCAGAGCAGGAGAAGGTTGAGGAATGAGTCTTAAGACATATGGACCCAAGACTGGCACAGCTGTTAACAGTTATGAATGCTACCGTACGCCAGGTACTGAACTAAATAGTTTACATGAATCCTCACCTAGGAGGTAAATTCCAGTATTACACCCAGTTTATAGATGAGGCTTGGAAAATTAAGTACATTGCTCAAGGTCATGGATTAAATAAATGACTAAGTTAGAATTGAATCCAGACCCGTCTTACTCCAAAATTTTTGCTTGCAGCCATCTCATTTTATAGATGAGAAAAAGGCAGTTTGGCGAAGATAAGAAACTTGCAGCTGGGTAAAAGATGGGGGTTAGGTCTAGATCCAAGCTACCCCATCCAAAATAGTATCTTAACTGAGCTAAAACTTTATGTTGTTATTGTAGCATTTAGAGAGTGTCTAGAGGAGATGGACAGACAAGGGAGGTATCCTTGTAGCTGAAACTATTGCTAAGGAATCTTTCTATACTCACTTTACTCTGTTATAAAATGAGATTTTTAATTATAACTATTTTATAAGAGTGTTGAGAGATTTAAAAGATAATATATTTAGAGATCTCTGAATATGTGCCACAGAATAGGTACTTACAAAATGCTTAGTAAATGCTAAGTAGCTGATGTTATTGTTAGTATTTTTATTGTGCTGACCCTGGGAATCATCATCATGGATAAGAGTATATCAGAACTTTTATGAAGTGCTTTGTTAAACAATGCAGTCCCCTTACTGGAATCTTTGACTCCTCATCTATTTAGGAGACTCATTACAAGATAATCAAGAATAGGGTTTTTGTCTTGTTAGCTTTTTAAGTGGATAGCTTTCAGGATGCCTTATTTTGTTAATTCAGGGCTTTTTTTATGTACCAGTGTTTATCTATGAAATGTCATCAGCTCTTATGCTTCCACATAGTTCCTTTCTTTCATCTAGGATGGCCTTTTTCCAACTATTCCTAGCATAGGCTCTTTTCCTTCCTGTGCTGGTGACTTGACTTGGCTTCGTTCTTAATAGTTCTTCCCCCCTGCTCCCACCCTGAGGTTCTTTTTCTTTCTTAAGTAGCTCAAATTCCAATAGTAAATAAAGAATAAGTACTGTAATATGTTGTTTTAATTCTTATAGTATGCTCAAGATTTTCTTCCTCAACAAATATTTCCTGAACTAATCACGTGTCACATTGGTCTTTCGCTATATATAACACCTTTAAGCAACTTGTAATATTGTGACAGATACTTATCTCCTGAAATTGTGCTGTAGCTCTTCCATCTGTATCTTGTTTCTCCAACTATATTGAAAACCATGCTTGGATAAACTTTTAGGTGGTTGGTGCTTGACATATACTTAAGTATTATGTGAAAACTTGTAACCAGAGTTACAAGTTTCTTGTGTTTTTTTTAGTTGATGATACTTACTTTAAACCTAGTCTTGCTGCATGGTAAAAAGTCAATGACAACTTTAGAAAAGGAGAGCATTCCTTTTTTCTAAATGTTAGCAGAGACCATAAAACAGAAGAAGTGGAAAGTGTATTCTTCCAGTATGGTGCACAATGTAGAATATTTAAAATAGCTATTTTTCATTTTTTTAAAAGCAAGAAAGAAGGGTAATTTGACAAGTAAAATTTTTAGGCTTAACATTGCATTGTCATTTTAATGTGTAGAAAATATTTTTAAATGCACACCTCATGATAGAATGCAAACCTGCTACCACTATTTTCAGACTCTGAGGCTTTGGACTTGATACCGTAAAAATCTAAACCACAGTATGTAGGAAGTAATGATGACCATGAGAATATTTGCATGTTGTGGTGTATTATTTTCGCACATGCTTCAAGGAACTGTTTATAACGTACTGACCTCAGAAAACTGTATAAAGCAAATGTTAGAGATCCAAGGGAGGGTAGTAAAAAAATGTCCTCAAAATGATCTCTGGATATGTTTGTAACATTCTTGTCATTTATTCACAATTAGGAATTTTAATGAATTTTTTATGCATCTATATTTAAGGTAATCTTTTCTCAGTTTTGCCAAAGCAGTAACTTTGCTTTTTAAGTGCTCAGTTGCTGAGCTTTAAAAGATAAGTCAAATTAGGTCATATTGCTTTTACACTATGAGATATTATACTTTTAATTCTTTATGAACTTAAAAATTGAGGTTAGGATGGCTCTGTGGTAACTGGAATCTGAACATTGCTAGGTGGACAATATTTTCCTGTTTAAAAATTTAGTTCGAAGAAGCATTCCAAATTGTTAAAATAAGTACTCTTCCCTTCACCCTCTCAGCATCCTCATTTCTCCCAGGCATATCCATGTTTTGAACCAACTTAGTATTTTACTTTCTGTGATGTTACCACATTAAATGTAAATCTTGATAAGTTCAAATTCCTTGAATTTAAGGTGTTTAAATTTGAGGCCTAGCATTCCACATCTTAAAATATGGTTTTTGTCAGGGCTAGACAGTAAACAGCTATAGTAGTAGGAATCCAAACCACAATTAATACTGCTGAATGTCATGTTACAAACCTATTTCTTGGTTCCTTAAAATAGTCAGGAGTAGCTGTGGCAACTGGATCTCAAATATTGTTACCCAAAAGTGTGTTTTAGTTTCTTCCCTGGGTTTTTATGTGTGTTTATAAGGAGATACCTAACTGATTGATTGCTAAGTGGACTGTGACATGTGTCTAAGTATAAAGTTATATGGAAGCTGTCTAACACTTAACTTTGTTTAAATTACTTCAGTTATTTCTTCTGTGGCTAAAATTATTATTCAGACACTTTGTGAATACAGACTGTAAAAGAGTAGAGCAAATGCAGAATTATGATCAGAGAGTAAGGCAGAGAGCTAATATGACAGAGTACAGGCAATTTAAATTTTAGCGACATTGTCCCTTGATTTTGGTGTTTTTCAACAATCATACCATTTATGATTTTATTTTATTTTAGCCATGTCCTTTGGGGGCCCGGGATTTTCGAGAGAAACAGTGTGCAGACTTTGACAATATGCCTTTCCGTGGAAAGTATTATAACTGGAAACCCTATACTGGAGGTAATGTATAACTTGGCAGAGCATTCATCATGCTTGAGAGTTTTGCAAATATAAAAAAATAAATACACACACATATACTCATATATGCACCAGCAAAAATTAGTGTTTGCAAATCAAAGCAGGAAAGTACTTATAGTACTATAAAGGTCTTCTGTTTCAGCTTCCTTGGAATAAAGTCTATATGGTAGTACCAATAATCAGAAATCACTTTAAAAAGCTTATTACTATTAACAAGGCATACAAAGATCCTAGAAAATAGAGAACCAGATATTTTTGAGTTCTTGAGACTTCCTTAGAAAATATGAACTCATATAATTACCATTTCTAATCGTTGAATAGTCAGAATTATAACAAACACAATGTAACAACATAAAAACAAATTATAAAAACATAAATAAGCTGAAGAAGCCAGTAAATTCTGAGTTCTTCATTGGTCAAAAGTTAGTAATCCATAGATTATTATTATTATTGTTCTTTTTAATGTTGGTAAGCATTTTTGCTTTTTAATTTGGGGATGTATCAGACAGAATGTTCTGCAGGAACAAAAGGTTTTCTTATGTTCCCAAAATACAAACTAGATTTTGTTAAAATTTTCTCTTGGAAAAATTGAATGTATTTAAAGAAAAACTTATTGTTTGTTTTTCTAACATCTTACAAATAAATTTGTTCAACATAGAGCAATGCTAAAAGAATTTTACAGTGCACACTGTATTATTCACCTCCAACATTCAACCATTAACATTTTACTCTACTTTATTATATGTCCAGTCATCTCTCTCTCTATTCCATTCTATTTTTTGATGCATTTCAAAAGTAAATTGTAGTCATGAATATGCTTTTCTCTACTCATATGCATAACATTAACAATAGTTTAGAATTTTCTTTTTTCTCTTAAAGTAAAATTGAGTACAATTAAATGCATAAATCTTAACTGCATTTCCTTGAGTTTTAACAAATGCATCGACCTGTAAAATCCTGTTGCGATATCAAACATGACTACCTCAAAAATTCTCATAGTCCTCAAAGTCTTTCCACGTCAATAGTTGTCTCTACCTACTTCTTCCAAAAAACAACTACTGTTGAGATATTTTTATCTTATCCTGTTTTAGTTTTGCCTCTTCTAAAATATCATATAAATGTAATCATGCCCTATCTAATTTTTTGTGCAAGGTTTCTTTAATCTTAATGTTTTTGAGATTCATTCACATACTACATGTGAAAGTAGTTCACTCCTTTTAATTGTTCAACTGTATTCCATTGTAATGAACAGTTCATTTGTTCATTCTGCTCTTGATGGACACCTGGGTTGTACCTAGTTTTCTGCTATTATGAATAAGCTGCTGTGAACATTTATTTGTTTACAAGTCTTTCTATGGGCATATGTCTTTATTTCTGTTTGGTAAATACTTAGGGGTGCTGTTGCTGGGCAATTGGGTATGTATGAGTTTAGTTTTAAAAGAAACAGCCAGATGTTTTTCCAAAGTATCTTTTCACACTCCCAACAATATTGTATTCATGTTCTGTTTGTTCCACATCCTGGCCAACATTTGTTATTTTTAGTCTTCTTTTGGTGGATATATAATAGTGTCTCAATGCAGTTTTAATTTATATTTCCTGATCATTGATCATATTCAGCACATTGTCATGTGCTTTTTGACCATTTATATATCTTCTTTTGTAAAATATCTCTTCAAACTCATTGCCTATTTTTAATTGGTTATGTTTTCATTCCTGAGTGGCATTTATTAATCAAATAAGTTTTATGAGTATTTTCTCACAGTCCGTGGCTTTTCTATTACTTTTTAAATGGTGTTTGACTAGGTCCAAGATTTCAATTTTGATTAATTTTTCAGTATTGTTCTTTTATGGTGATTGTGTTCTCTGTCCTTAGAAATCTTTGCCTATCTCAATTCAAGAAGATTTTTTCTTATATATATATATATATATGTATTTTTTTAAGTCGTGGTTTTAGTCTTTACATTTAGATCTGCAATGGAAAAATAATCATGGGGTATGGTGTATATTTGTAGTGGGGTTGTGGACTTGTTTTTCTGATCTACTTGTCAATCCCATGCTAGTACTACACTGATTTGATTACTGTACCTATAATCTTAGACACAGGTAGTGCCAGTTCTTCCAATTTTGATCTTTTATAGTGTTCTTTGTGTATTCTAAGTACTTGTGTTACCATGTAAGTTGTAGAGTCAGTGGTTAATTTCTGCAGAAAACCATGCAGGGTTATAATTGCTATCCTGAATCTATAGGTCAAATTAGGGAGATATATATTAATAATACTGACTTTTCCCATTTATGAACATGTATATCTCTCCATTTATTTACGTTTTCATTAATTTCTCTCAGTTTTGTTTGGTAGTTTTAGGTATAAAGGTCTTGCACATGTTTTGCTAAATCTATTCCTTAGTAATTAATACTATTGTAAATAAAAATTATTAAATTTTATTTTCAATTGTTTGCTCTAGTATATAAAAATAAAATTGATTTCTCTTTGTTTTATTTGTATCCTGTCACCTTTCGAAATTCTCTTATTCTAATAGCTGTTTTATAGATTGCTTAGGATTTGCTTGGTAAAAAGTAATGATTTCTGCAAATAGAGACTATCTCTTTACTTTCTTGCTTTAATGCACTGTTTGGACTTTGCAGTACAATTGTGAATGTATTGACTACTATGTTTTTCTTTTTTTTTCTATTAATATGGTGAATTACTTCATAGAATTTATAATGTCGATCCAACATTTTATATATAGTGGTATCTACCTATTCATTATCCAGCCTATTCTTTTATGTTTTTCAAAGAAAATTATAGTCATGAATATACTTTCCTCTAAATACTCAAATGCACAACATTAACCAAAGTTCAGGATAGCATGTGGTAATATTTATTATCTTATTATATGTCATTGGATTTAATTACTATCATTTTATTACAGATGTTTGAATCTATGTTCATAAGTTCTGATTTGTAAATTTTTTTCTTATCTCCTCTGGTATCAGAGAAGTTTTAATATCAGAGTCACTGTGTCTTCCAGAAATAGAAATCTTATTTATATGAGAGAATTCATAGAATTAGTACTATTTCTTCTTTAAATAGACTGTACTAGTAAAATTACCTCGGCTTGGTATTTTCTTTGTGGAAAAAAAGTTTATTATAAATTCTACTCCTTTAATAAATAAACTATTCTGATTTTTTGATTCTTATGCTAGTTTTTGAACTTATATCTTCAAGAAATTTGCTATTTCCATTTTGTCCAAAATATTGATTGAAAATTGATAGCATTCTTATTCTTTCATTTACTATCTGCAGGATCTATGGGGATTTATGCTTTTTCATTTCTAACTTTGATAATTTTTTTCTCTTTTCTTTGTTGGTGTTGCTTGAGGTTTATTAATTTTTTAAATCTTTTCAAAGGATGAACTGTTGGCTTTACTACTTTATTGCTGTCTTTTTTCTCTTTTGTTAACTTTTTGCTCTTACTTTTTTATCTTGAGTTTACTCAGCTCTTCTGTATTTGTCAAATTTGATGTGTTTTTATTTCCTTCAGTTCAGAAATGTCTTTTTATTTACATTGTGGTTTCTTCCTTGACAGATGAGTTACTTACAACTGTGTTGTTTTTATTTCCAATATTTGAGATTTTCCAGATTTTTTGTTATTAATCTATAATTTAGTTCTATTATGATTAGAGAATATACTCGGTAATTACATTTTTAAAGCTAATTGAGATTTGTCTTATACAGCTTTATTTTGCATGTTAGTAAATATTCTGTATGTACTTGAAAAAGATTGGTATTCTGCAATTGTTGGCTATAGTATCCTGTAAATATCCATGACACCAAGTTGACTGGTAGTGTTCAAATCTTTTATGTATGTTCTGAATTTTTCTGCTCTACTTCACCTATCAATTACTGAGAAAAGTGTGATAAAATCTCCAACTAATATATAGCTTTTTTGGAATTCTTGATTTCTTTTTTCGAAGTTTTTTGCTTCATGCATTTTTATTGCTTTTATTAGGTGAATATACATTTAGGTTTGTTTTACCTTACTGTAAAAGAAGTGTCTGATATAATTCACAAATTCAATAATTATCATCTAGATAACTGTGTAATTAGTAAATTAACACTAAATTCACAATAAGCTTTAATTGAAGGTTATTAGTAATGTAATCTTCCATTTAGAGAATTTTCTTAAATTCTTTTTGAAAGAGTTTAATGCTCCTTATTGTGGCAGAGGAAGCTAACCACGTATGGTTAATAACTACATTATTCCTGTTATCATCACATTGTTTAGTGGGTTAAAGAACACAGTCATGGAATTTATATGTCTGGCCAATCACATACTGTCTTATACAGTTAATATAAATCATGAATTTGTTTTACTGAAAACAGCACATGAAAAGTTATTTATAAATATGTAATCATGAAATTATGACTTAAAAACATGTGCAAAAGACATATGCTTTCTTTTGAAAGTCTGATATATTAAAAGTTACATTAAATTTCAAATAATTGCAACAAAAAATGGGGGGACTGCATTGGGTAACATTGAGAATAGTAGCAATAAACATCATAGTAATTTAAAGCAATTGATGAGAATCTTATAAAAATAAATATAAATACATTGGTTCAGGAAGAAATTGCTTTACTTATTACCTGCTATTTCTTTGCTTTTTACAGCAAAGTGTATCATTAGTCTAAACCTAATAATGTCATATATAATAGTCTGTGGACACTGAAAATAGAAGAAAACATGAACTTAAGCTAAAGAGTATAAACTGGGAGACCAGTTTTTACATATATGTGTGTTTTAGCCTGTACACTATATTTGAAAACTTTGAATGAGTTGCTAAGAAGAGGTTATGTTGGGAAAAATCTAAGTTTTTCATCTCTTGGAAATTGACTGTTTGATAATATTGAGCCATCTTCTTGCATCAAGAATCAATTATGACAGTGATCTCTTCTAATGGAATGTTCTCTCTAATTTATCGTTGTCTCCACCACTCAGTTGACATCTCTTTTTTTACTTCTCATACCTTTTCTCTGCAGAAACCTGGTTTCTACTTTGACTGAAATCTAAGCATGTCGTTTCATCTTTTTGCCTTATTCTCCTGATTAGGAATAGTCTTCTTTATTATCAAAGATTAATTTTATCAGCACAATTAGAATAAACCCAATGTGTTTTAAACTTCATGAAAAGAACTTTCAACAGAAAGTGTTTTTAAGTCATAATTTCGATGACTAAATGTTTATAAATAACTTTTCATGTGCTGTTTACAGTAATACAAATCCATGGTTTATTGCTACTTTCCAAAACACTGTAAGTTTTAATGTGTGTTTTCTTTTAAGTCACTGCTGTTTGTTCCTATTAATTCTATTGGTTCTTCACATTAACCTTTAAAAATACAAATTGCAGTGACAAAATGAAAATCCTCTAGTTATCTGCATAGGTCACAAAATAAAATTAGATATTTTATTATTCAAGTTTAATGCTATATCTGATCTTATCTTTGACGTAATTATAAGAATTTTCCTCAAACTAAAGTCACATTTGTGCAATATATGTTTAAAGCAGATACAAATTTAGTTTTATTTTATAACTATCATATTCCCACTTAAAGTAGCATAGGTTTTATATCAGTAACAAGTGATATATATGTCAATGATCCTTATTTCTTATAAGGGTTATTATCTTAAGTCTCCTTAAACTTTTAATTCCTTAATCAGTTTTTTAAAATCTTCCCCTCCCATCTGTTTCAACATTCAGATCAAAAATCCACTGTGATACCTTATATTGGAAATATGTATTGGAAATGCCTGAAAAATTTAACCTAACACTGCTCAGCAGGTTCTTTTTCACCTTGCACTAGCAATGAAAATAAACATGAAATTTAGAATAAGAGAAAACAACCAGTAATCAGAAATGTCTGTGTGAATCCTAAGTTTTTATGGATATTGAATTCTCCTAAATTCCTTAGAAAACCACATCATTTATTTCTCTTCTGCTATATTTGTCCAGGTGGGGTAAAACCTTGTGCATTAAACTGCTTGGCTGAAGGTTATAATTTCTACACTGAACGTGCCCCTGCAGTGATTGATGGAACTCAGTGCAATGCAGATTCACTGGATATCTGTATCAACGGAGAATGCAAGGTTGCTCAGACTATGAATTTCATACCTTTTTGTTGGGGCTTTTGAAACTTGCCTTTTTTTCTCAGATAGTTCCTGCTAATCATTAATGCCCAGTTTTAGTAAAGAGAGCTATGCTTTAGAGAGATTTTCAGTTTCCAATAAGAATGATATAAAAATAGAATGAACCATTCATATTCAAGCACCATGCAAATGTGATTTATTCTGTTATTCTGATTATGTTTATAGTGATGGCTAGAGCTATGAAAATATTTTGGACATTAATTTCCGTTATTCTTCTGTTCTGTTCACAAACAATATGATAGAAAAGAGAAGGAACGAGGATTCAGTTTGCTTCATGTGGCTACCATATGTTCTCATTGGAAAGAGTATTTGATAGATTTCATAGAATAATTTTTCTTCAAAGTGTGAAACAGTGATGGCTCCTCCTATTTGACTTTTTTGAAGCATTTACAATGGTTTTAATTATAGAGTTAGACTTTACTTTATTAAAGACTTTACTTTAGAGAATTAGCCAGACTGGTTGGAAATTGTAAAAGCAAAACTGTTCTATTTTCTTAGACCTGTATTTGTATCTTATCATATTAAGAAAAGCCACAAAACCACTGTTTTCATAACATGTTTCCTTGTTTGTTTTTGTTTTACTTTAAAGAGAAACACAAAACTAAGTCCTAGAAACTGAGAAAGAAGAGATAAAAGCACTGTCTGTTACACTTTGTCTCATAAATTCTTACAAAAGTTTCTGTCCTGGCTACTTGTCTGCAGATGTTATTGATGATCGTGTGTGTGTGTGTGTGTGTGTGTGTGTGTGTGTGTGTGTGTGTGTGTGTGTGTGTGTTTACTGTTTTTACTTCAGGAAAGAGTTATTCTGTAACAGTATTATTTTTTTAGATAACAAGACCCAAGTGCAGATTTTAATTAGCGATTACATGGCTGATATCAATGGCTATAGCTCAAATGCACAAATTCAAGTGTCAAAATATGCACAAAAAGTAACTATATGAAAAATTTGCATAAAACCCTAAATTCACATTTTTATGATTAAATACAAAATGGAAAAGTAGAATTTCAGTTTCTAAAATGGCATGCTTGCCTCTCTACTTTGTTTGTGGCAATTTTATTCAGCTAGTGGAAACAGGTATTCAGTTTTGAAGATTTGTTCAGCTATGCATTCTGCAACTAATGCTTGACACTAACAACTAGATATCCCAAAAAGTCAGTTATTTAGAAGGGGTAAAACATATTGCTCAACCAAGGCAGTGGAGGACCATGTACCATTTTCCTTAGTTCTTGCATTTCTTAATTGAGGCATAAGTAAAAGTCCATTACTAACAAATTATAACATCCTAAGAATTGGAGCATGGTGTCTATAAATGAAGAAGAAACCTAGGCTACAAACATAGGCATTCATTCCTGGGGAATCAATTTTTTTCTCTCTCTAAGCTTTTAAAGATCAAGTGGAAAGAGGAAAGTATTTCCTGTTTTGATTTCCTCTACTGGAAATCAATAAGCAAGTAAATAAATAAATTATATTTATTTGGTCAGTTGTGGTTCCAAGAATTCCTTTTTTGAAACACTGAATATTCTTCTTTGTTTTCAGCATGTAGGTTGTGATAATATTTTGGGATCCGATGCTAGGGAAGATAGATGTCGAGTCTGTGGAGGGGATGGAAGCACATGTGATGCCATTGAAGGGTTCTTCAATGATTCGTTGCCCAGAGGAGGTGAGTGTGTAGAGAGAACGCTTCCTCACACCTCTGGTGTACTTGGAATAGCCAAATACTTGACTCCCTTCCCCTTATTTTTAAATTTCTTAGGCAGACAATGATTTTTCCCAAAAATTGTTTTTAGCTTTGTAAGTATTAAATGTGGCTTTATGTAAGATATTATAAGGAATTATTGTTTCCTTTTACTTGACTTCATTTAGCCACATTTTTTTAAGTTGGGAATTTCCAGAAGTGTTGATATGAGGATAACCATGAACCAATATAGAAGTTGAGGTTTTAAAGATATATTAAAATAATTTTAGAACAAAAGAAAAATATTCTCAATATGTTCATGAACCCAAAGGAGAATTTGCCAATATTTCATAATTTACAAAATGCAAAATCAAAGAAAGAATGGAAGACTAAGGAAAGTGTTATACTGAATGGTTATTAAACACACATTTTCTGACCAACGCTGCTTATTACTGGCTATTTTCTGTTTTCCAGGCTACATGGAGGTTGTGCAGATACCAAGAGGTTCTGTTCATATTGAAGTCAGAGAAGTTTCCGTATCAAAGAACTATATTGGTAAGAAATATTTTCTTAGATTTTAAAAAGTAAATAGAAAAAGCAGTGCAGAATCACAAAGGAAAAGACATAATGCTTTGAAGTGATGTGATAATGATTAAAATGAAGGAATTTTCCAATTTTATAGGACCACATCTAAGAGCTAAACAGCAACAGCAAAAATACTAGTTTATAACTTACTCTTCATGGGTTGGTTATTTGTGTTATTAAGATAAATTTTATTGAGGTATAATTTACATATTGTGGACAGTTCAAAGAGTATCAATGTTTGTACAGCTCTCTCTATGTATCCATATAAAAACCACAACCATGGCATATAACATTTCTATAGCTCCAATACATTCTCTCATTACCCTTAGCCAGTCAAATCCTCGCAGCCTTAGCATCAGGCAAACATTGATCTCTTTTCTGACATTGTGTGTTTTACTTTTACTTTTACTTTTTTTCTGTAATATTTATACATTTACATATAAATGTAATATTCTGTAATATTTATACATTTACATATAAATTTATATACTGTATGATGGGTATCATACTGTATATATTCTTACATCTGGCTTTCTTTCACTCAGCCTATTTTTGAGATTCATTGTATTTGACTATATTTGAAATTCATCCTTTTTAATGCCAAAATAGTATTCCATTGTCTGGATATACCATACTTTGTTTATCCATTCTCTTGTTGATCAGTATTTGGGTCATTTACAGTCTTTGACAATTATGAATAAAACATTGTTAAACATTCATAAACAACTTTGTATATATATTTCCACTTCCGTATAAAAATCTTGGAGAGAAATGGCTGGGTTATGTAAGTACATGTTTAACTTTATAAGAAATCACTAAACTAGTTTTATCATCTAATTTAGTTTTATCATCTGTTTTCCCACCTGTAATATAGAAGAGTTCCAGAGGCTTCTGTGGCTCTAGATGGTTGTCAACAATTGGTATTATCAGTCTTTAATTTTACCGATATAGGTATATTTTTGTGTGATAAGACAATATCTTGTTATGAGTCTTTATATATGCTAGATATAAGTCTTTGTCCAAAATATCTTTTGTGAATATTTTCTCCCAGTCTGTGGCTTATTTATTCTTGTTCTTAATAATGTCTTTTAATTATGATGAACTTTAATTTTTTATGGTTTGTGCTTCATATGCTAGCTTAGAAATTTTGCATACCCTATGGTTGTAAAGATTGTCTTCAATATTTCATCAAGAAATTATACTTTAGCCTTTACATTTATATATACAGTCCATTTTGGTTTTTATAAAAGATGTAAAGTCAGGGTTGAGGTTCAGTGTTTTTTATATGTGGATATTCAATTACTGTAGCACCAATTGTTGAAAAGACTATAAATTCCTTATAAATTTCCATAAACACATTTTATTTTTTAGAGATCAGCTGAACATGTATGGATCTATTTCTGTTAAGTCCCATTGAAACACAATTTTTCTCCTTAAACCAAAACCACATTTTATTTTTATTAAAGTAGAATTGACATATAGCATATTAATTTCAGATATATAACATACATTATTGATAGAGCTTCCCAGTATTAAAAATAAGAAGTGTTAGTCCTCTAATTTGTTCTTTCTCAAATTTTTTCTTTGCTTTTCTGTGTCCTTTACATTTCTCTGCATATTTTAGAATTAATGTGTCAGTTTCTATAAAAGGAGATTAAATGGAATCTATAGAATAATTTAGGAAGAAGTGACATCTTAAAAATATTAGTTTCCAGTATATGAAAAGATTTACCTAAATATTATCTTTTTATTTGTTCGGCAATGTCAATTTTTTAGTGTACAGATTTGGCATATATTTTTCTTAATGTTTTTTCTAAATATCTATCACTAAATATTTAATGCATTTTGATGATATTTTAATGGGATTTTTATCTTATTTTTAAATTATTTGTTACTGCATAAGAATACAATTGGGTTTTTTTTTTTGTATTGACCTCATATGCCTGGATAGACTCACTTATTAATTCTAATAGCTATTTTGTAGATTTTTTTTTGTATTTTCAACACAAATTATCAAGTCATCCTTGAGTAAAGGCAGTTTCACTTCTGTATTTCCAACCTTTATTTATTTTTTATTTCTTTTATAATAATAGACATTCAGTATACTGAAGTTAGGAGACCTATAAAATGAAAGTTAGGAGACCTATCATTCTTTTATCATTATTGATTTTCAAGGGACTGTGTTTAGTTATTTTACCATTAAATATGATCTTTACTAGAAAAATTATGTAATTTTTTTCACCAGGCTGAAGTTCCCTTCTATTTCTAATTTTCTGAGAATTTTCTTCATGAATGGGTGTCAAGGTTTTCCACATCTGGTTCAGGATCATGTCTTACTGTTTTCTCCTTTTTCTTGTTAACATAATAAATGCATTGATTGGTTTTCAAATGCTAAATCATTTGCTTTGCCATAATGTGCGATCCTTTCTATATGTTACTGTAATTCCTTATGAAAATTCTGTTACAATATTTATACCAGTGGTCATGTCTTCTTGGTAATCTTTATTGCCTTTCATATCAGAATAAATCTGACCTCATAAAATGAGTTGGCAGTGTGCTTTTCTCTATTTTCTTAAAGATTCTAGGGAAAATGGTGCTATTTCTTAATGTTGGATAGAATCCAATTATGAAGACATCTGTACTGGAATTTTATTTACAGGAAGTGCTTAACAAAAAAATTTTAATTTCTGTAATAGCTGTGAAATTGTAGGATTTATTGGTGTAAAGTTTTGTATACTATTCCGATATTATTCTTTTAGGATCTTTAGGGATGATTCTTATTTCATTCCTCACATTGATAATTTGAATATTCTTTTTCTTAATCGTTCTGATGAAGGACTTACTAATTTTATTGATCTTTTCAAAGATCAAACTTTGGCTTAGATAATTTTTCTATTATTTGCCCACTTTCAATTACATTGATTTCATTCTTTATTTTCTATTCATCTTATGTTTAGTCTGTTGTTTTTCTAGATTCTCAAGATAGAAATTTAGATTATTGACTTTAAAAATGCTTTCCTACTTTTTTTTTTTAAGATTTATTTATGTATGCATACAAGCTGGGGTACAGGCCAGAGGCGTGGTGTGGCGAGAGGGTTCACCAGAGTCAGAGTGGGGAGCAGAACAGGCAGAGCAAAGGAAATACACTGCTGAGGGGAGCAGCCGGTGAGGCAGGAGAGGTCTGCGGCGCCATGTGGAACTCTCTCCAGCTGGGCATCGAACTCACTTCGCTTAACCACTGCGCCACCAGGGAGGCCTGTTCTTCTACTTTAAAATAAACATTCTGCACTATTGTTTTCCCTGTAAGCACTGCCTTAGCTTCATCCCAAATATTTTGATATATTGGTTTCCATTATGTCATTTAAAAATGTGATCTCACTTCCCTTATGACTCATTGCTTAGTAGGTATTATTAGTTTCCAAATATTTGGGGGTTCCCAGATCTTTTTTGATACTTTTTTGTTACATATAGTTTGTATAACTTAAGTTTTTATGGAATTTTGCTTATGACTCAATGTATGGAATATCTTAGTAAATGTCCCATTTGCATTTGAGAAGAATGTATATTCTGGAGTAGTAGGTTTGATATTACATAAATACCAGTTAGATTAATGATTGAAAGTTTTGTTCATCTTTTTTATATTCTTATTTATTTTCAGCCTCTGTGTTTAAGCACTGTTACTGAAAATTTCATATTGAAATCTCTATTTAGAATATGGACTTGTTTATTTCTCTGATTAGTTCGTAAGATTTTACTTTATTTAATTTGAAATTTTGTTGTTAGATATATAATTTAAGATTGTTGTATCTTCTTGATATATTGAACACTTTATCATTATCAAATATTCTTTTTTACCTCTGAAAATATTCTTTGACTTGAAGTCTGATACCAAGCTGGCCACTCTTATTTCTTCTGATTAGTATATCCATGCTAATGTTTTCCCATCTACTTTTCACATGTAGGTTTCTCTGAATTTAAACCATGTCTTACAGACTGTGTGTAATTTGATTTTGATTCCTCATTATGTAACTATCTTTGCTTATTAAATTGCAATCTTTAGAAGCAGGAGGTGGAGAGGTTGAAAATCTTTTTCTGAAAAGTTCCAGATAGTAAATATTTTCAGTTTTATAGGACATGCAGTATTTGTGATAATTCACTTCTGCCATTTTAGGGTGAAAGCAGACATAAATAACTCATAAATTATATCATTAAAACTTTATTTATAAAACAAGTTGGAGTCATATTTGCCAAACCTTTGTCTGGATATTTATATTATAATTTTCAATGTCATTGAGCTTAAGTCTACTATCTTACAGTTTTTCAATTTGTCCTACCTTTTTTTGGGTTTTGTTTTCCTTTTATGTCTTGGATTAATCAAATATTTTGTAGTATTCCATTTAGTCTCTACTAATGACTTGTTAGCTATGATTTTTTTTGTTCTGTTTAAGTAGTGGTTGTTCTAGAGTTTACAAAATGTATCTTTGTATACCTTCAAATAATATTACACCATTTTGTGTGTGATGCAAGATCATTACAATGTTTGCTTCCATTAGCTCCTCCATCCTTTGTGTTGCTTTTTAAAAACATATTTTACTTCTTCATATATTATAAACCTCATAATGCTTTGTTACTATTTTTTGTTTTAAAGAGTCAATTATGCTTTTTTAAAAATTAAAACATAGGAAATAATTGTTTTATATTTACCTACAAATTTACCGGGTCTGGTATACTTCCTTTTATGTATAGAACTGAGTTACCAGATATATATATCTTCTGATTTCTTTTTATTATTCTTAGGCTTTTCTTTAAATTTTTGAATATATTGATGGTAACTGTTTGAAAGTTATCTTCTGCTAAATCAATAATTTCTGATATTTGTGAGACTGCTTCTTTTGCTGTTTGAACTTTTTCTTGGTTTGAGTTTTTTCCTTCTGTCCATTTGTAGTTCTTTTTTGTTGAGTGTTGTACGTGGCGAGTAACTTTTTCTTGAGAGTATAGATTTTGTTTTTCTTTTTTCCCTTAACAAGTGATGAATAGTTTATTGAGGAGCTTCATCCTTTCAAATCTTAATTTTGAATTTTGTTTAGATGAGTTCAGAATAATTGTTATTTTAAAGTCTGCTCAGCCATACTACAAAGGGATGATGCCTCTTTGGTCTCTAGTGAATGTCCTGGTAGTTGAAACTCTGAATTCTCACACTGGCAATTGTTCTACTTACAGGTAACTAGTCATTTTGGGGGGGGGGGAAGGAAGAATAGGGGGTCTAGATTTATAGAATTTTATCATATGCATACACAGATTAATATTCAGCAGGATTTCCTCATTCTGGTCTAGTTTTCTGGCTCTTCAAGTTGAAGCTATCTTAGCCTTCCTAATTTCTGATCTCTTTTCTAATTCAATGAAATAACCATAACCTGCTTAGCTTCTGCTGTTCTACACTGACAGAAAATGATTCCAGGAAGAGAGTTGTGACTCACCTTGTTTCCTTTCTTGCATGTTTCACAGTCCTGGCCCATGTCTAAGGACAACTGATTCATATATTTTATGAGTCTTGTAGTTGTTTTCAGTGGGTGGGCAAGTCCAGTACCAGTTATTTCAACATGGGAAGAGATAGAAATTCTATTTATTTGATGATTTATCCTTTCAGGAAGATTTATGCTCCCTGGAGACCAATAATGAATCCTGAATGATTGCTTATTCCTTTCAAAATATCATCCCATTTCCCTTAAATCTTTTAAAAATAAAACTACATCCAAAATGCATCTTCAGGTAGAACATGAATATTATCAGTCTCTTCTTTCCTTTATTTAAGAAGATTCCTTTATAATTACAGCATGCATTTTTATTCTTTTCTATGTCATAAAAACTGAAAATAAAATCAAGATTTCTGGCATTGGATTTTTACTTTGATAATTCTTTGTCCATAAGGCCACATCCTCCTCCCTTAGTCAGTTCTTATTCAGTCTTTCTTAAATGCTTGGTGTTTTAAGAACTATATTATAACATCCACAAACAGAGTTAGGGTCCCTTCACTTTGTATTTGAGATAGTGGGGAGAACTCAAATTGAAGGAGGATTCAAAGCTATCGTGGACTTTGTTTTTACTTTTATTGCACAATTTCCTATTATAAAGGTTCAGATATCCTTATATATCCTAATAATTTTGATATTTTCAATGAGACAGAAAACCATTGTGAGAGCTGAAAATTAAAAAATTTTAAATACAAGTAGAATCCAAGACCACATAATTCTTAAATTTGGTTGACATATTCCTGTCTCAAAGGTTAATTAGATTTATTTTTTGATATATGAATCTTCACAATATATCTGAAGTCAAGAAAGTACAACTTTATAGCTGCCAGATGAGCGGCATATAGATGACAGATGGCGGCGGGTGAGATAGAAATGATCTATAATGTTAGGAACAAGTGGTAGAAATCTAGAATCAAGAACTCTCTGTACCGTGATCCTTTTCAGTTCCTTTGTGCTGCTTGCTCATCTGATCTGACAAACTTTTGAAGCAAGTTATCATTCTAACCAAAAATCAAACAGACATTTTGGTTACTATCAAAACATGATACATTATGAAAATCATCACTGACATTTATTTATAGGCACTTTTATATAGTAGCAGTAAGAACCCTTTTTCTGTCACGTTTTAAATGTTTTTTATGTCATTTTCTTCCTGTAGAGGTTTTAAAAAATTATGGATACATATGTCCTAATCATTTCCTTTATGGTTTCTGATGTTCTTGCCATGCTTAGAAAACCTTTCCATGCTTTAATATTATTTTTAAAAGTTTCTTCCACATCTTCTGACATTTTATAGCCTAACAATGTTTATTCTGAAATACCTGGCATTTGCTCTTTCTTTTTTTATTTTATTTTTTTTAATATATATTTTTATTGTTATTTATGTCTTTTACATTTTGTATTCCCCTT